>JAABKJ010004464.1:0-24333 GCA_011634705.1 Andricus grossulariae
TTTTTGAAAAGATCTCAAAAATAATTTCAAACTTGATAAAATTTCAAGAAAATTAAGAAAAAATTAGGAATTTTGAAAATTTCAAAAGAAAGGGTTTTCAAACTTGTGAAGAGTTTCAAAAGAACAAAAAAATCTTCTCAAAATTCCCGGGAAGATTTGAATAATGTTTTATTTGGTAAATTATTTAAAGAGAACATTTGAAAAGATTTCACAAGATTTCAAAAACTGTTGAACAATAATCTGAAAGATTTTTCGGTAAAATATTTTTATTTGCAGGATATAAAATGATTTTCTGAAATTTAGAAAAATAATGTGGAAAATTTTAAAACAAAATTTTTCAATTTTGCAACATCACAAAATTTGAGAAAAAATTCGTGTTTGTTGTGGAAATTTCAAGAAGTTTTGCGAAGATTTCATAGAATTTAAAACAAAATCGATTTTTAAAGATTTCCAAGAAAAAACTTTCTAAAGATTCATAGAAAATTGGAAATGTTTTATTTTATTATTAATTTTTTTTTAAATTATTTTAATAGTATATTCCAAAAGATATCCAAAATTATGTTCAAGAATCTAAAAGTTTGTTGGGAAATTGTTTTTATTTTGCAGGATTTTGAATGATTTCCTAAAATTTCAAAAAAGAAAGTAGAAGATTTTACGCACGATTAATAAATTTAAAACAAAATGTAGAGTTTTGAAGATTTTGAAAAAAGAAGGTTTTTAAGAATTTTAAAAGATTTCAAGAGGATAAAAAAACTTGTGTTGAGATTTCTGGGAGAATTTAAATGATATTTAATTCTGAAAAATTAATTTCAAGATGAAACTGAAAAAAATTGAAAATACTTTAAAAGGTTTCGAAAATTTTCGACAAAGAATTTGTAAGATACAAAAGCATTTTTTTCATTTTAAGCAGTATTTAAACAAAAAATATTTTGACTTGAAACAATGTCAAGAAATTGCAAACAAAATGTAGATCTTCGAAGCTTCGAAGAAAAGGAAATTCTTAAGAGTTTCAAAAAAAAGGAAAATTTTAAGAGTTTCGAGAGGTTTCAAGAAATTAAAAAAGTTTTCCTTTAAAGATTCCTGGAAAAATTAAGTAGAAAATAAATTATCAGTTAAAAAAAATCTTTTTTCACTTCATTTATACTATCATATTCATATGAAACGTTAAAAATTAAAAATATTCGTATTAAAAGAAATTTGTACTTTTACCTACTGACGTTCTTTGTTTTATGACTTACGTAAGGTTATGTTAATAAAAATAACTTAATGATTGTCAATTATGATGCTAAATCTCATTATATTTAGTAGATTTGGAATCATTTTATAATAATGAAAATTAAAAAAATAATTAGTTAATTAATTTTTTTTGAAGCAATTATTCAAGTTTAATTTTTAGTTTACATCTCGAATTTGTAAAAACTATCAAAAACATTTTAAAACACTTCCTTGATAATCTAATTGATGCATTTTTTTCTGAAAGATTAACTAAAAAATAACTGATTCTCTTTTTCATCTGTCATTTCCTATACATCTTTTAGATCTCTTTTCTTGAATTCATAAGCCAGCTATCCAGAAACCCTTCTTCTTTACATAATTTTCTTATCAGCACAAAGTAGTTTGACCCTACTTTTTTTTTCCTGACAGTTGCTATTTTTCAAAAAAGTACTTTCAAAGTTGGTTAACACTTAGTTTTTGGTATCCTATTTTCACTTTCTTAAACGTGAAAAGTAGTTTAAAACTTCTTGTAGCAAAATATGGAAAAATGTAATCGAAGAAACGAAAATATTTTCTGAAAAGTAATTTTTTGTTTTTGAAACACCCAACTATATCCTAGATTCATGGATTTTCATATATTTGAATCAGCGACGTAACTTTGGAAGTTTCAAATTTCATGTTTAAATAAAACGGCAGACGAAATTTTTTGGTTAAATAATAAAAAAGAAAAAAAAATTATATATCTGGGCTGGATATTATTAGATGTTATTAGTTCTATTAATTTTTATTTCAATTAGGCTTGCTTAACTTTCATAGTTTAAATCCTGAAAATTTTTTTGAAATACCTTGAGAGCTTCAAAAATCCATTAAAATAATAGATATTTTCAGAAATCTCCTAAAATTCACTCGAATATTTCAAAATATTGTTAAACCTCACTGGTCCTGTAAAGTGGTTTTATATATTTAGTTTCAAGAAATTCTTTAAACCTTCAGGAAAATTTGTTTATATCTCTTAAAGTCATTGAAATACTTGGAAATTAAAAAGGAAATTAGTAATATCTTGAAAATGAAATAAAATCTTTAAAAATACTCAAAATACTTAAAATTATTCAAAATATTTTAATATTCCCTGACACTTTCCAAAGCTCTTGAAAAAACTTTGAAATTGAAACAAATGAATTTCAGATATTTACAATCATTTTAAATATTTGCAATCCGTTGAAAAAATCTGCCTGCCCAGGGTGCGCACTGGATTTTTCCATAGGAATTTTTTGGTGAAATGTGATCGTGAATTCTCTTTTGTTAAAGCTCGATTGGCCCTAACGAACACATTCTCATCACGTGTCTCGTGAAAAGAAGGTTAAAAGCAAATTTCAAGGCCTAATTCAAAAACAATTTTGTTAATCAAAATTTTATTGTACCTTGTGTCTTTTTTGAAAATTTTAATTTGTTTATTTCTGATGTCATTTTTCACGATAACAGCAAAAACGGCGCATCCTATCAAAAAATAATTAATAAAAAATGTGCAGCTCATTTTGGGGAAAACAATTTTTTTTCGTAGCTTGTGTCGTTCGTCCGAAAAATTTTTTTTTCAATGCTGTTTCTTACGAATAAAACAAAAACCACGCGTCCTATCAAAAAGTGATTCGTGACAAAAATTGTAGATCTTTTTTGGGTAAACAATTTTTGTAGACTCATATTTTTACGTATCTTCTATAGTTTGACCGCAAAATGGAATTTTTCATTCTTTTGTGTGCGATCAAAATTTGAATTTTCGATTTTTCAAAAAAATTGAAAAACTTGTTATAATAATCTTGTATAGCTTCCAAAAAGCTATAGCTGGCTATAGCAAAAAATATATGACTAACGAACTCTTCCTTTCTTTTTGGAAGCTCTATAAAATTATCATGATTTTTTTTCTTGAAATATCCGAAATTCAAATTTTGATCTCAAAAAAAATGATGAAAAATCCAAAATTCGATTTTGCGGTCAAGCAAGATAAGATACGAAACAAATTAATAGACAAAAGTTGTTCACCCAACAAAGCTACAAATATGTTATTAATCATTTTTTGATAGGATGCGCAGTTTTTATTTTATTCGCGAAAAAAAATTAAGAATACAAAAATGGAATTTCTGCAAAAAAAACGCAAGGAACGAAAAAAAATTATGAAACAAAATTTGCACATCCAAAAAGGACCAAAACATTTGTTATCAATCATTTTTTGATTGAACCTGTAGTTTTTGTTTTTATCGTAAAGAAAAAATGAATTGAAAAAAATTATTTTTGAACAAACAACACAAGCTATGAAAAAGTTAATAGACAAAAGTTGTTCACCTTGAAAAGAGCTACTAATTTTTTATCAATAATTTTTCGATAGGGCGCTTAGTTTTTCTTTTAACCCAAAAAAATAACATTAACACTAAAAAATTGGGGAGAACAACACAAGATACGAAAAAAATCAGAAAACAAAAATTGTTCACTTTTGAAAGATCTACAAATTTTCTTTTGATTATTTTTTGATAGCATGCGCATTTTTTGCTTAAATCGTGAAAAAAAAAACATTGAAAATAAACAAATTAGGTTTTTGGGTAAACGAAACAAATTGCAATGAAATGGTAATTAACTCAATAGTTTTTTTATGCTCACTTTTTACAATTATGAAAAGAAGATAATGACAACACATATACTTTAATATCAATGTATATTAGAAATTGAAATAATCTGAATTTATTGAAATGAAACATTTTTCAGGGTAGCTGAGAATTAAAATTAGTGCTAAGTAAGGAATAAATATCGAAGTAATCATGAAAAATGGAATTTGTACTTTTTTTTTGCAACGTCTGAATAAGAGATCCCATCCCGAGGTATATAAATAATTATTATATTTATTTTATATAATAGAGTTGAACTCTATGTAGAAAAGTTCGCACTTTTGACAAAATTCAATACGAAGCTTGAGAGACGTAATGAGAATTTGTTCGTTAAAGCCGAAGGAGCTTTAACAATGAGAATCATTATTCCTATCATTTTGTAAAAATATATTTCATTAATTAGATGAACATGAAAATGAATATCAAATTTTAAATAGCCGTCCAATGTATTTTAATACTCTATGTTTGTTTGAACAAATGGAAATTGTTTGAAACAAATTGAAATTGTTTACATAATTACCAAATATAATAGAGAAAATATATTATTCTTAAAATTCATTAAATGTATCATTTACACAAAAAGTCCAATATAAGGCCTGTTTCGGGGGTTGCCTCGCACTGGCCGTGGCACTAAATCAGTCGTCGGAAACGTAAACAGTCAGGGCCGTGTAAATAATTTCTGTTGGAATTTTCTCTCGCTTGTGTGAGCTCCCGTTTAGAAGAACTAAATCAGTCTGCCTTATATTAGACTTCTTGTGTATCCCGAAAAAATAATAACTTCTGACGATTCGCAGACGGAAAAAAATTGTTCAAACAAAAGATTATGTTCCAAACAATTCAAAATCAGTTGTAAAATACTTGGAAATTTGTCACTGATCAATTAAAAACAATTAATTTGAAGACAAAAAAATGCCGTCTTTAGCATGAATTTGACATGAAACTGCTATTTTCCAGGAACAATACAAGGGGGTAGAATGTGTGAAAACTAAAGATTATTGAATGGAGATTATTCCTTGAAAATTCTTCAATTGGTTACTAAACTTCAATATAGAAAAACTTAATGACAATTACTTCTTTTCTGAACTTTATCGACAAATAAACTTTTCCCATTTAAAACCCCATGGTAATTTTAAAAGGTCTGTGCGTGGGATAATGTTGACGAATTTGAAAAAATTACGAAATTTATTTTTTCAGAAAACTATTGAATTGAGGAGGGGGGGGCAAGTCCAACCCAGAAATCAAAAGTCGAATTTGTCGATTAGTAAAAAATTACTAATTCGATTTGTCAAGGTATTTCTAAATTCAATAATGAAAAACAACTGAATGCATAACTTATCAACACAATGCTCTTTTTGATTTTCAAAATTTTTGAAGGTTGTACATTTTTTAACTTTTCCATGAAAATTTGCAATTATTGAAGAAACCGTTTATTCATGTCAAACAGATTGTTTAAAAGAGTGTCAATAAATAATAGCTCGTCGTACGAGAAAATTTCTCGATAGTAAGCAATTTTTATCTTCTATCATAGATAATTTTAAAAAATTTCGAAAAAATCAATTCTGGTCACTGTTATGAACAACGAACCAAGGGAGTTTATGGTATAGGTTTTGCAACAGTTTCAGTGAAAATTATGATATTGGTTGGCCTATATAATTTTTTATCAATAAATGATAAGTCTGAATGATTTCCTCTAAAAAATAGCAATCTTTTAATAACAATGTACATAGAAAAGTTTCATTTGAAAGAAGGATTTCTCTCTGATATGGTATTGCAACATCAGATCTAATCATATTCTATGAAATATAAATTAAATCTTTTTTTATTTGCATGATTCTAATTGGGCAACGTGTCGTGAACGTGGCACTACACGGCACCTCGTTATTTCACTGTGGTTCAAATAGTTATCCAATTTGATAGAACAGCAAACAAGGCTTCCTTATAAGAGACAAAATTTTTTTCCTTCACCATCAGTCTCTTCCGATGATTACATAGTTTCTTATCAGAATGAGCAAACTACCTTTTTTGATTCTCTCAATGCTTTGTATGGTCTTGCCCCACGAAATTGTTGCATCATCTGATACGGATAATGGTAAGTGAAATAATTCTCCTTCGTTCAAAAAAAAAAATATATATATATATTAATTTCTACATGCAGTACTCAAGTTTTATACATCCGAATGTCTCAATACTACGACTAGAACCTCCCGAACGAGACTGAATAAAATTTCGTCCTTTAGGTAAAAAAAATGATATAAAAAGTAAATTTCTTCAAAATTTCAAAATAGTGTTCTGACAAAGGTATTTATTCACGATTTCTTATCAAAGAGCGGCACATACAACATGTAATTAATTAATAGTGATTTAGAGATTTCAGAAAAGAAAATATATGGTGCTTAAGAGGTTTTGATAATGAAATATTATATGTGCCCCACTTTATTTGAATAATTTTGAAATTATATGGAAGAAAAGCATGTTTACTCCCTATGAACGGTTCCTTATGGACATATCGTGATGCTAGGACCATAGTGTTCTTATCTCACTTTTTTTTACCAGAATTAGTTAATGACACCTGAGGATATTTTCTTTGAATAATTGAAATCCAATTTCAAACTTCAATGTCTAATTAGGCCAAATTTATAAAATGAAATATGTATAAGAAATTTGGAACCACAAGATGCTATCTAGTGCCACGTATTTCCATGCGATCAGATTATAATCATGCAAATAAAAAAAGATAACAAATAATGCAAGTCTAACTTTTGGTGGCCAAGTGACGCTATCTTTTATTGCTCAATACTGCTAAGCCTCTAGGGCACACATTTTCACCTTCAAATTTAATTATTCATTACACCAATGTTTTAGCAATCCTAGAGTTGAATATTATGTCAGTGTTCTAATTATTCTTGCCAGGAATAGATCAAAATGTTGTTTTTTTTGATGAGTAAACGCACTTAATGTACAATAGGGCGTTTCAAAAGTTCAACGGCAAATTTCTTTTCGAATTTTTATGCATATCGCCGCAAAATTTGTTTAAATCCATGAAAAAATACGTTTTTTTTTAAATCATACTAAGACATTCCGCAAGCCCGATAAAGTGTAAATTATATTTAGAATCGACAATATTATCTAAATCGACTTGAAACTCAACATTTCTCTTGACAATTAGCCATAGAATACGAATCAAAAATTATTTTTCAAATATTACCCCATAAGTCTGTTTTACAGGGCCCCAAAAAAACCCCATAGGTGAAAAATTCGCTTTTGCCAGTTTCGTTGAGAAAATGTATTATTGTTTTCAGCAATTTTCTCGTAGAATAGAGTTAGAAATTGGTGGTTTTTCCGAATTTTAAACTGATTTTCAATTTTTCAGTTAGAGAGAATAATGCTATAAAGTTGCACATTTTCTTAGAAATTTTCAACTTTTAGTCCACTTTTTACTCACAGCGATGCAAAAATTATTGCAATTAATTAGGCATAATTTTATAAACAATTCATTATAGTTTTAAATAATATTATCTTTGTCCACTCATCATTTAGAGCATTTTTAATTCAAAATTTTTAATTAAAAATTCAATAACTTGAAAAGCTGACTCGAATTGAAAAAATTGTATTAAATTATCAGATTTCCGCGAAAGTCAGTGTAGTATGAAGGGGTTTTTAAAATGATAGAATACGAATTTCATGTAGAAATTTAAAAAATCAGGAAAGCAACAAAGATTTTTTAAAATCTTTTGAAGGGGTAGATTTCAAATTAAATTCAGTAAAGGGTGGATTTTCGAGTTTGAAAATACTGGGTCAAAATTCGAAAATCCAAAAAGTTGACACAAATTTCAAAAATTTTATCAAATAGGTGGATTTACATGAAAGCCATAAGCAGGCAGTTTTTCGAGACAAAAAATACGGATTTTGGGTTGAAATTTACAAATTGGAAAAATTAACTCGAAAAACGTTAATTAATTCGTAGATTTCCATGAAAGTCAATAAGAGGTAGTTTTTTGAGTCATAAAATAGGAATTTCGGCTCAAAATAAAAAAAATTAACAGAAGCATCTCAAATTTTGAAAATTTTATTTAATTAGTGGGTTTCCATAAAAGTGAGCACAAGGGTGGTTTTAGGGGCACAGAACAGGAATTTGGGGTTGAAATTCGAAAATACAAAAAGGCGTCTTAAGTTTTACACATTTTATTGAATTAGTTGATTTCTATGTATATTTTATAGGCTAATGTATAAAATATATTGCATTTTGAACATTTTACCGCATTTTTTGTTCCGTTTTTTTTGGTACTTTTCATTTCTTATACCCTCACTTACACTCACTTCCATGACTTTTCTTTAGGCACTGTCTAACCCCTCATTAACCCTACTTTGCGCCCTTCACTTCCCTTACTTCCTTCTTATATACTTACCTCTCATCAACTCCCCTACATTCATTCCTCACGCTTCCAACCACCGTACTTTCTCACCCACTTCACTTCTCTTACAACTTCCTCTTCAACATGCCGAACCCCTAACATTCTTTACATACCTTACTTCTCCCTCCTACTCCCTCACTTTCCTTACTTCTCCTTTCTCTACTCCTCATCAACTGAAAGCCCTCATTTACACTCACTCCTTCTACTTCCCGATCCCTCACATCTCAAACTTTGAATTCCACCACTTGCCTCACTTCTCCATTCTCTGCTTCCCCTAATTCTACTTCCATACTTCTCCTCCCCAAGTTCCCTTAATTCTCCCTCATCTCCTTTTCCTTTTTAAAAATCCCTCACATTGATTCCCCACGCATCCCATTTCTTCACTTCCTCAACCCCCTGTGCTTCTCTTACTTCTTCCTCATCTACACCGCAACCCCGCACATTCGTCACATTTCTCACTTCTCCTACTTTCTAGTTCCTCACTGTCCTTATTTATCCTTTCTCTACTTCCGCATTCCTCACATCCCACACTTACACTCACTTCTGCTAATTCCTTACCCCAAACATCTCACACTTCCAATCCCATCACTTCCCCTATTTCTTTATCCTCTACTTCCCCTATTATCACTCCCATATGATTTTTACTTTTCCGCCTCCCTTATCCTACTTTCTACTTCTTTACTTTCCGTACTAATCCTTTCTCAACTTCCCCATCCCTCACTTACACTTGCTTCACCTACTCACCAACCCCTTACAACTCATACTACCAATCTCATCACTTCCCTCATTTCTCCATTCTCTACTTCCCCTAATTTCACTCCCATATATCTCTTTCTTCTCCACCTCACTTGTTCTACTTTCTACTTCCTTACTTCCCCTACTTATCCTTATTCTACTTCCGTATTTCTCACTTACGCTCACTTCACCTCCTTCTCAACCCTTGCCATCTCACACTTCCAATCCCATCACTTTCCTTACTTCTCCGCTTTCTACTTCCCCAAATGTTACACCCATATATCTCTTACTTCTCCACCTCATTGCTCCTAGTTTCTACTTCCTTACTTTCCTTACTTATCCTTTCTCAACTGCCCCATACCTCACTTACATTCACTACTCATACTCCTTAACCCTTTACATCTCATACTTCCAATCGCATCACTTCCCTTATTCCTCCATTCTCTACTGCTCCTAATTTCACTTCCATATATGTCCTACTTCTCCACCTCACTTTTTCCACTTTCTACTTCCTTACTTTTCTTCCTTATCATTTTCCAGCTTCCCCATCAATCACTTACACTCATTTCTCTTACTTTCCAAACCCTTACATATCACGCTTCCAATCCCATCACTTCCCTTACTTCTTCATTGTCTACTAAGCGTAATTTCACTCCCATATATTTTTTACTCCCCCCTTTCTTTCGAATCGAAATAAAGCGTAAAAATGAATGAAAAAAAATTTCTTCACCTGCAAAATTTGTTCCCTACCTTAATTTTTTTCATTTCTACTTAGGAAGATAATTCAAATGCGAAGACTACTAGGATAAAAAAAAATTATATACATGCATGCTTTATAAATTCATTTTAATGCACCTCATAAAACGTGATATTTTCACATTTCCACACATTTATATGGAAATATGGAAATATTCAGATGGAAATATGGAGTGGTCTGGCCAGACCACATGTGGCAAATGAAGGTTAGACAGAATTCCGTGAATTCCATTACAAGAGAGCTTTCCGAATCCCAAAATACGAATTTTTACCTTCAATTTGTATTCTGGAACTCAAAAAAACCCTGTAACATTATCGAATGTCTTTTATGCGTCATCGTTTATTTTTGATTAAATATTACTTTCAGACGTTGAGTTGAGATCCTACATTTATCGATTTTACCCAAAATTGCTTATATCTTATTTTTTTCAAGTTCAAATTCTATGCAGATTTTCGCATTTTTAATATTAGTTGATAGTGATGTCGCAATTCAGAATTTTTTTAACAATATTGAGGATTGCCGAAAAATTGTATATCTGACTTGCTTCAAATAACCTCTATCCAACAACTCGAGACCAATTATGCAAATTGGGTCAAGTCTGGGAAGAAAATTAAAATTAGCCCTTACCACCCTGTTGTTTAAACTAACAGTGACATTCTAGGAACCGGAATGAGTATTCCATTTTCCCCTGGACAAACTTCGATGCTTTTGCTTATGCGCAAGCTTTTAAAACGAAAGTAATTAGCAATTAAGAAGTCTTCACAAATATAACTTTCGATAGATCTCAACTCAACTACGTATGATGACTCGAAAAACTTGACCTGACTTCGATTACGATTCATTTCATCTATTTATGGCAATATTTTTCGCGAATTTACGTTTTCTTCATGTATTTTGGGATCACAGAAGTGCCGGGAAAGGAACGCGTACGAAATTATTTTTTTATTGTCCACTCTGGGCCCTACCTCTTTTTTTCTGAGCATCCAGGACTTTTTTGAATTTATTTCCCCTGATTGGCCATAACTGAAGCTTCGTCCTACCAAGACTTGGTGCAATATCTTCGATAGAATTTCACCTTAGTTTTCTAATGAAAACCACAATTCTTCAGGTTTCTACAGGTTTCTCATTCTTTCAGGTTTCTTCAGGCAGTGGACTTAAAATTGAATCTACTTGTACAGAACGTTTTAAAGTTGTTATTCGAGTCTAGGATTCTATCCTGGGTGTTTGCTCACACCACAGGTTTTCTAGACTCAAACACGAACCGCGGAATAAATATTGAGACAGTATTTCACCAATACTCTAACTTAATAAAAATTCAGGTCACACAAGCCCCAGATTTAGAACCTGGTAGAGGGTATGACTAGCATTTTCCAAACCTTTTTCTCAGTACTCACTCAATATTTCTTTATCTCGTTTCAGCTTTTGATAGTCAATCTGATCAATAGAATTCAGATCGCACAAGCCCCAGATCACAGACCTGGTAAAGGGTGCGATTAGGATTGCTGATTTCCTTTTGATGATGCTGAAAAAAAGATAACTGGGTCTTTCCAGACTACCCCTTAGGGCATGCTGGTGCAGATTTGAGTCTCTTATTTGGTATGTTAGCCTAGAGCCCCAGGTCGAAGACTTAGTAGAGGAAGGCTAATTGTTACCAAAGAGAAGCACAAACTTCACACCATACATGCAATAAGGGAAAGTCAGTTCCATACAAGGTTGTTATTGGAAAATCTTCTAGAAGGAGGAAATATTTAGTTATTTTCGTCTTCTTGAGGAACATCAAGCTTACCTACGTTCTTGTCCTGGGTGCTCTAATTACCCTAAAGTAGGTATGCCCGCTGGTCCGTGGTAAAACTAAGTTTCATTTCTAAGAAAATCAGAGGTGCATATAAGTTGGCCGTTCCTCTAATTGGTCTGGCGACGAGTGTCTGCTCCATAGACGCAATCCTCTTCATATCCTGCCAGCGCGTCTTGGTCCCGCTGGTCTCCCTACCTTCTGGCTCTGTCATGCGCACTGAGGATGACTGATTTTTCCTACTGACCTGGTGACCTGTATATATTCGCATAGTTATTCATGTAGCTAGAACTGATATTTCTATCTTCCTTAATATTGTATATATATATGGAGACGCATCGAACCGTCTCAACCCCTCGTACTGAATTTCATAGAAATTTACCAGATTAATACAGTTTTTAGAATCAATGTCAGCTGTTTTATTTTATTTTCTTAATTTGCCCCCACCTTTTGTCTTCTGTGACTCAAAAACCCTTCTCGTACTAAATATCTTAAAAATATATCAATTTAGTAAAGATTTCAAAATTAGAGTCACATTTTGGAATTTATGAATGACAACCTAAAACTTTGTATTCTAAGACTCGAAAACCCCCGGCGTTATGACATTCATGAGAATCAAAAAATTTCAAGTTAAATTCTTGAATTTTTCAGTCTTGACACAAAATTTCTTTTTTGTAATTTGAAAATCAACCTGTTTTAGAAAGAAGAAACTTTCAAATTTTGAATTTCTGAATTTGGACCTTAAATTCGTATTAACTCAAAAACTTAAATCTTATGGACTTTAATGGCGATCTACCCATTTAATAACATTTTCCAAAGTTTAGTCTGTTATTGGAATTTCCGAATTTCAATCCAAATTCCGTATTTTCAGACTCAAAAGAACCACATGTTTAATTTGTGTTCTGTGACATGAACATTTCCCTCGTACTAATTTTCATGAAAAGCCACTAATTCAATCAAATGTGCAAATATAAATTTTATTTTTTTATTTCTCTAATGTTTACGCCAAATTTACTTTCTGTGCTTCAAAAATTCCCCTCTTTCTGACTTTCATGGGAACCCACTCTTTGAAAAAACATTTTAGAATTTGATTCAAATTTTGGAATTTCTGAATTTTGACCTCAAATTCGTATTCTGTTATTCGAAAAAATTATATCTCACTGAATTTTTTGGAAATATGCTAATTTATAAACATTTTCCAAATTTGGTTTAAATTTTAAAATTTTCAAATTTTGACCTCAAATTCTCATTTTGGAAGATGTACAAATTACGTTGAATTTGCAAAATTTAGGTTGATTAACAAAATTTTCAAAAGTACAGTCATCTTTTTGAATTGTTGATTTTTTAAACCAAAATTTGTATTTTGAGACACAATCGAAAAAGATGATGAAGTTTTGAAAAAGGTGGATTCTCTGGATTGTTTAACTTTGACTTCAAATTCGATTTCTTCAACTCAGAAACTCCTTGATTACCGAGTCTAATAAAAATCCGCGAATTTATTGAATTTTTTCAAAACTTGTATCGCTATTTAAAATTTTTTATTTTCAATCCCAAATTTTTCACTTATGGCGTTTACTTGGGAACCTGAAAACAGACTATATAGCTAATTTTGAAGTGAAATATTGAGTTTCAACATTTTAAATATGATTTTCATTTTGATTCTTGATTTTGAATGCAACGGAATCCAAATCAAGGTTGCTTTTTCAAATATTTTATAGCTTTTTCATACCTCAACTTCATTGTTTGATAAATTGTTGAATACTTTTGAATAACTCTGAATTCAAGTAGAACTCCTGTGAATTCTTGCGACTTCTTCAAATTCGATGTGTTCTTTCTAATTTTGTTGCATTGCTTGGAATGCTTATAACTTTTAAAATTCTTTTAACCTTCTTGATACTTTTAGAATTTCTCCGAATTTATTGAATTACCTGATTTTCTTAATTCGCCATAATTCCCTAAATATCTCAAATTATTTCGAAATCCTTTGCAATTTCTTGAATTCGCGGAATTCTCTGAATCATATGACTTCTGTTAGTTCCTGTAATTCTCTGTAATACCTGCATTCCTTGAATTCATGTAATTCATTGAATTCCCTGAATTCATGGAATTCCTTGACTTCATGAAATTCCTTAAGTTACCTAATTATTCAGATTTTCTGGGATTCCCTGAATTCAAAGGCATAGGGTCATCCAACAAATTTTTTTGCTTAAATTTAAGCTTTTTCCAATCTTTGACTCCCAAAGAATGTGAATGCGAAATTGAAGCTTAATTTTGTTCATTCAATCATTTGTCATAATTAATCGAAAAGTGACAACATATTAACCGGTAATGTCGACTTTTTAAATGAAACCTGCTTTATTTCAGAATTCAGAGAATTTGAAGAATTTTAAGAATTCTGAGAATTTGAAGAATTCTAGAAATTCGAAGAATTCTCAAAATTCGGAGAATTCATGGAATTCAGAGAATTTATGGAATTCCGAGAATCCAAGGGATTTAGTGAATTCATGAAAGCCAGAGAATTTGAGAAATTCAGAGACTTCTAGAATTCTGGGAATGTAAGGAATTCTGACCATTCAAGGAATTCACAGAAATCAAGTCATTTAGAATATTTGAGAATGGCACTGATGTGAATGAATTGAGTTATTTAAAAAAATTCAGAAAATTTCAGGATTGGATAGAAATTAGGGCATTAAAAAATTCAGCGAATTTGAAGATTTATGGGAAGTGACTGAATTCAGAGAATTGAGAAAATACAGAGACTTCAAGTAATCCAGAGAATCTGATGAATTTTGTGATATTCTGAGAAATTAAATAAATTTTAATGGAATTAAAGAATTTGAAAAATCAGAAATAGTTTGATAGCATTATAAGCTATTTAAAAGGTTACACACTATACAAACATTTCAAAGAACTCCAATGGATTCAAAGGATTACAATGTACATTACAAATAATTGAACATAATAGTCTAAGTCAGTATGTACTGATTTCCAATCCTGTCTGGTGTTTGCTGCGCGTGCTTTATAAAACAAGTAGAACATCCGAAAAGCAGATTGGTTCGTTCAAACTAGAAGACCAACGACAGATTGGCCGCCAGAAAGGTCCTATAAAAATTAATTTCTAAAATGTATATATGCTGGTCTGTCACCATATGAAGGGTCGTTCAGAAATGATCAAAATCTTCTTCCTACCCTTTAGTTAACACTAATAAATTAACTAGTATCATTCTTACAGAATCATCATCAGTTCCTCATCTTCGTCAGAAGCGAATGGAGGGTTCAAGTTTTTGGTGCAAGGGTTCACCGCCAGCCCGAATGAAACAAAATATATATGTGGTGAATATGGATAATCCCACCGTAGTCGAGCTTACGGTAGATGGGAAGCGTATTGGCTATGGCTTGGCAATACATCCATGGTTTGTCGTGGCGCACCCTAGCGATCTTCGTGCAGGGCTTATGGTTTCAGCGCATGATGGCATAAAGTTGAGGCATTACGTGGTGGGCGAAACTGAACCAATGCCAGGAAGCTGTTTCCAGTGGAAATGCAATATTGTCATGATTCGAATTCAACCTCCCGAACTCATTCTGTTGGACAATGAGCATTCTAAATATGATGCTCTCTCTAAATGGGAATTTAAAGAGCCAGAAATCAAGTGGGCTCGCGAATATGTGGAGAACTATATTCAGAGGGTGCTACCACATCCTCGACCCTGGCGCGGCGAAACTGATCGTAGAAAGTAATATAAATGACGGGCCAAGTAATGTAGAGTTCAAAAGGCAGTAATTCACTTAACAAACTCAATGAACCTAACGGTTTATTTTTTCCGACCTTTTTTGTTCAATTACCGTATAAGTACTTATTGCGTTGAACATTCTTTGAGGAAAACAAAATAGAGCTTTTTTTTTTAATTGACTTTCCAGAACATTCTTGTATGTTCGGCAGCTTACTAGTCAATTTCTTTGTTATCTTCTCCATTTGTATGATGCCGAGCATTTTTTCATTCTAGCTTGCAAATGAGTCGAGTAATGCATGTGCTATTATGATACACGCTTGTGGGAAACTATATATAGTTTAGGTAGATTTAGGGTTTAAATTATATCTATTTACATACCGACAGCATGTTGATGATGTTGAATGTATACATCCAAACTCGTCTGTCGGTAAAGGGGTGTGCTCAGGAGTTTTGGTTTTCTGCAGTTTTCCACTCCTCTAACAAAAATTAGGCAAATGCGAGTGCTTCGAATGAAAATCCGTCTGCAGACGGTAGGGGATCTTAGACAATAAAAATCCCACAGGACTGAGTACGACTCAACTTTCCTTAAGTGTGAAGGTGTCTATTTAATATCAATTTTGCAGTCTGATGTACCTAATGAACTATAAAAAAAGTTACGTAAAAATGATCGGTACCTTATCCGAACTGCACTCCAGTCCTGCGATTTGATGTAAAGAATTCTTGTTTGTATTATTGATAACGTTTCTAGTTGTTTGGTGTAGAGTTGATGTGTCTAATAAACATATAAATCTGTGAAAGATTACACTGATTTTTATTTTAACTTTTATACTCCCAGCGTTGTATTCAAGTCTTTATTGTAGAATTCAAAAGGCATTCATCCATATACAGTGCCATATGTGGTGGTATTGCCACAGATAGCAATACCTCAAAATACCTTTAATTTCTCAAAAGAAGTATATTTTTAGTTGAACGATAATGTTAAGTTTTACCCGGACGTTATATTTCAAGGATTTGTTTGATATTTTTTAATCTTCAATAAAATAATTCGTAACCAATTCATGAAGAAGATGGGTGAAGTTGCATATAACTGAAGAAAGGAGATTATCGTCTCAATATACAAAAGAATGGTACATAAAAGCAACTGCCATAATTATAGAGTTATAAGCTTATTAGGTACCGTAAGTTATTTATAGGGCAATAAATTATATGTCAACTATTGTCTCTTTTGCACCACATTCTTCGAGGCTTACTTCGTTTCTCACTTTGTCCATCATCGTTTTTTCGCATATTGTGCATAGGAAATTCATGTCAATCGTGATAATTTTGCTCTTGTTCTTTTCTTGACAGGTCCATGCCTCGCTATCGTATAGTACAGTCGGTACAAAGATAGAACTATGTAATGCCATTTTAGCTTTTTTTGACATGTTTCTACTTCTGATAATGGGCCCTACTCTACCGTTAACCTTCTTATCCTCATTTATGGGCCTATCCAACTTCACATCTATCTTTTCGTCGCTAGTGAATTATCTACCCAGATATACGTACCTATTAACTTATTCCTTACTCTCATCATTTAGGATAACGTTCCACATTGTCTTCTCACCTTTTCCTTCAAACACTGTGATTTTCGTTTTATTTGCATTGATTTTCAGGCCTATGTTCTTCATGCTGGTATGCAGTTTACTCAACATCCTTTGCAAGTCCTCGATTGATTCTGCCATAACAATCTTGTCATCTGCAAAAGCTAACCCACGTACCCCCACCGTCTCGAGATCTATACCTTCTTCGTCAAAAAGGGTCATTCTTAGACAATTATCCATAGATATGATAAATTACATAGGGTGATAAAAATGACAAGGAAATATATGAAAAGTCCAAAGTCGATTTATGCCAGGAAGATCATGCACGAGTCAAATATTCAGCTTCAGACGGATCACAGAAAAAAGTTCAAGAGTAGAGAAATAAATTGTCTATGCATTCGTTGACATAGAAAATGTGTTTGACAAGGTAGATATAAGTGAACTTTGGGAATTGCTGAAAGAGTAGAGTCCATGGATAGCTCCTAGAATCAATAAAAAGAATATAGGCTGGTAGAAAAGCGAGTGTAAGGGTAAATGGGGAACTGAGTGATTAGTTCGATATTATGCAAGGTGTTAGGTGAGTATGCGTTATGTCCTCATGTCTTCTTATTATATTATTGAACAAGTATCTAAGAATGGACCTCGCAAAAACACTTGCCAAGATAACCCTAAACCAATCTACTTGTCAACTACTTATGTACAAGAGGTTCAAGATGGCGCCCGACTGAAAACAGATGCATAGCCAAGTTGATGGCGCTGCAATCAGGATCTGTAAAACAGAGTTGGATTAAACTAGATTTAAGATATTTATCCTTTTGTAGCCATGGAATAATTTTCCAAGTTGAGTACAAACTCATAACTGAGCAAACATTTGGCAATTTCTATGCGGGAGGTGTAGAGGAGACACTGGTTGACATATGTAAAATAAATTCGTAATGATTGTTTAGGCATGCTGAAACAGTGAAAGATGAACGACTGACGAAACAAGTATCTTAATGTAAAGCAAATCGCAGAGTTTTCAGAGGAACGAGGAAAAAATGGTTAGAATGTGTGTATGTGACTCTAATTTGAAGAGACATAAGAAGCCATGGAAATACGAGAGCTTGCATGAGAAAATCCAAAAACGTGAAGGAATCTAAAGAGGTATGCCAGGACAGAAAAGCATGACGACGAATAGTTCATAAGAAATACATGATAGAGGAAATGGATACTAATGGGCCCGAGTACATAGCCTTACATGATGACTTTGTGATGCTCTTCGCCTGGGGTGATCGCTAAAGAGATTCATCAGTGACCTGGGTCTGATCAGTGTTGCGAAACAAACGTGTTATTTAAATGAACATCACGAAAATTGTAAATCAATCTGAAAATCTATACCTTTCCTCCATTATCGCCTCCATCAACTTCCTTCCTCGACGAGTGGATCACGCTTACTCTGAAAGGTATGAGTTAATGGTATGAACATGGCAATGAACGTGAGATTATATTAGTTAGGTTCACAATGTTTTCTTTTTGTTTTGAATCCCTTTGCCCCTCTATAGATTCAAAAGTATATTGGGTAAATTTTCTGGTAGAGAATTGTTAGAGTAAAAGTAACGCGTGTTTTACTTTCAAATGAATTTGAGTTACTTTAGATTTAATTATACTAAATTCCAAAGGACGTATAGCAATGAAAATATAATTTAAGCAACTTATGTCAATTCAAATAGGATTCTAGACGATTCAAATATCATTATGTTGAATTTTGAAACAATAATATCTCTAAAATGACTACAGTTTAGATTTGGAAGAACTCCTGAAAACTTGACATGGTGATTCATGACATTGGCGCCGATATCATACATGTATTTTTTGGGTGCTTTCAGCTGCAGGAACTTCTTTCACAATGAGAGAAAAATCATAATTTTTATGCTTGATATTTATTTTTTAAACTAATTCTATATATGGGATAAATAGAAGCTCATATTAAGGACGTCAATCCATCTTAGCGACGATCTGTGTATCGTAGTCATTTTTAGAGTAAGCGTAAACTTCATCAATTTCATTGTTCAAACAACACACTCAAACTTTTCCCGAAGCACAGCTCTGACACAGGTTGCTGATCAATTTTGCTATCGACCACATCAGATGATAAGCCTAACTGCATACGCTTAACGACCAACTTCTTGCGAAAAATGTGTTTCGCGAGTCAAAATCATGTCCAAAAACGTTTTGAAAACAGAAACCTTAATCATGCAACTGGTACTAGTGCATTATTTCCTATACACCTAAAGAGGTTTGAGTACTTTAGTCGATCCTGTAATACCTAGAAATTTGAAAAAAAATAGAAAAATTTCGTTCTTTGAATGGCTAGCCTCTTCAAAGTGTTCCTTGAGCGAAAAAAAAAGAACAAAGTGTTTGAAGTATATATATTTTTGAGAATCATGAAAAGTGACAATAATTTCCAACTTCTGTAACATTTGTTGATTTTGAAAATATAGATAAGAGGTTTTTTGCTATTCAGCATTTTTTTAATAATAAGCATTAACATTTGTTGATTTTGAAAATATAGATAAGAGGCTTTTTGCTATTCAGCCTATTTGAAAAAAATTTATTAGAGTTTGCCGTCGAAGTTGAACCATGGACGTTGCATTTGTTGATAGAAAAACTGTATGAACATTTTTTAAAACACGACTTTCAGTCATGACACCGAAAGCAGAAAATATTTCATTGAAATTCATGAAAGGTTTCAATAATTTGTTAAATCATGCGACCGTAAGTGATACAGTATTTCTTGAAAGCAAGGAGAAGTTTAACTAGTTCAACATTCAACTATTTTCATAGGAAATTAAACTGTTGGGTTGGAAAAAAACTGTTTTGTCAAGTATGTATATTTTCGGGATAAGAATTCAACTGCATTGTAGAAAATTCGTATCATTGGCTTTAAACTTGAACAATCTGATTGAAATTATTTTCCTTTCTTCAGTGAAAAATCTTTCTCGGTTGAACATTCAACGCTTTTGTCAGAGCGTATAGCCGGGTAAGCATGCAAAAGATGCCCCCGAAGGGAATCAAATGTCCAGTCAGTCATTCAAAAGCATGCAATCAGAAAAAAATTTTCCCAACATTTCAAAACCTTTAACCGCTATATTAGATAAGCAAGGGGGGGGGGCGTCCGTTTTGCATTTCAATTTTTTCTGTTTCTATCGTTAGAAAAATCTAGAAAAACTCATAGGATTTCTCCTAATCATTCACAACGTGCACGATTTTTTCGTAAAATTTTTGCGGGAAATTCGAACTGAAATAAATTCTAAAATTTCTTTTGTTGAATTTTCTTGTGTGATAAACCACAGGTACTATCTCAACTATTTTACAACAGAGTATTCACTCAAGAAACTATTATTGTGAATTTTTTAAAATTTATATATTTGGGGGATCTTAGTGTAAAAAATTAAAAACTATAATTTTCACATATTCCAACTCCAGAGGCCCATTGATACCAGAATATAATCATATTATACAATGATATAGGTGTATTCATACATTATTGTATGAATTATATAGTTAAAAGTTTTTCGCGAGGAAAACCGCAGGATTTCGCCGGGTGCAGGTGCTAATCTCAAAAATTGCACCCGCTGCCAGCGAAATCGCGGTAAAATTTCAGCTGTAACCACGTCTCGACCGTGAGATGGGTGGCCAGTCTGCGATAAATTCAATACGATGATCCGACAAAATTCTCGTGTACCCTGAGGGCACAAAGCGACCCAAAGACGACCACCTTCTGCATTTTTCCCGAATGTGTCTCAGCATTTTCTGAATACGCAGGGATGCTTTTATGGCTATTAACCAGTGAAAACTTGGCACTTTCAAGAGCGCTGATGATCAGGACGATTAATCTAACAGAATATTACGAGTATAACTGTCGCAACTGCCTCACACGGTCTTTATACCTCTCTTTCTTTTCATTCTTCTTCGCTATGATGTTTTTGTCAGCTGGTGCCAAAAATTCGATGAAGAACATATAAAGTTCCAGTATATCCGGAACTTCTTATTCTCGAAAATTGACTCTATTTCCCTAGGAGGGTTCAGCGGAGCGGTATTTGGGCTGATGCCGTAAGAGTGACAGAGATAGTAATAAAGCACTCTTACATTAATGCTGCATTGTGCCTTTGGATATAGGTCGTTCCCGCATGAGTTGGACAACTAGATAGTATGGGTCCTAGATGCTCAGGGTGTCCATGACATGCCCTGCCGCTATCATCGGGAATGTCTAGTCTCAAATCTGGCGACAGCATGCAAGAGTGAAAATGACACCGTCTTGACATACCAAAATGAAACCCTCCGTACCCGACTTTAATCCGGATGATTTGAGAAAAGCAAATGTTAGCTCATACGACATCGACATATTCTCCACATTTCTGTGGAAGATGCCGTGCATCTTCTTTTCGAGGAGCTGTTCGCGAAAGTTTTTTTTTCTGTGATTTCTTAGTCCGGGCCTTCAGGAGTGAGAACTCGAAATGGATAAGATTCGATGCATTTTGCTCATCCCTGATATTGAAGTCAAGGCCGAGTCTTTCAGCAGCCTTCTCCGCTGCTTTGTACAGAAACACTCATTTGCCCAATTCTTCGTGTTACCTGAACATTTCAAGAAGAGGGTCTTGTCCATTTACGACTATATTTGCTGTACCCAGAATGAGCCTGTTGTAAAGACATTCAAGATTTAGTATTTTGAGACCACCTTGACGGCATGAGATGTGAAGTCGCAAAACAGAAGAATTAAGGTGCATGCTTTTGTTCATGTGCATAACTTTTCGGCACCCAATGTCGATTTGAGGGATCTGAGCTCGTCCTTCGTCCATGGAACCACTCAAAATGTATAGAGTACCACCGGGACGGCAAGCATGTTCGTCGCAGATACTTTGTTCCGCGCCGACAGTTCGTAAGAACAGATCCGTCGGATGAGACGTTTGTATCTGCATCGGAAAGTATCCTTCATAGATGTCACGTCCTGAATTTGGCTCTGTGGCACGCCCAGGTGTGTATAGGTCTCTGCAGCGTCAAGGTGTCGCATAGCGCTTCTGTCGACGAGCTCAGGATCTTCCGAGACGCCATTAAGTTTCCCTTTCTTCAAACAAATTTTGGTGCATTCTTCAAACCCGAACTCCAGTCCAATCTCTTCAGTGTACTCTTTGACAATGTCTAGAGCCAGATGTAGTTTCTCTTGATTTTAAGCATTGATCTTAAGATTATCCGTGTAAAATACATAAGTGACCTCATGCTTTCAATTTGGAGGTTTGCCGCAGAGGTACCCTTTGGAATGGCGAAGTGCGAGAGATAGTGGCAATGATGTTAGGCAAAAGAGGAGAGGGCTCATGGTGTCGCCCTAAAACATACCTCTCTAAAAGGTGACACTATAAGTGATCACAAGATATTTTGCAGATTAGATTGTAAATCTGGTTTGCCAAAGCGGCAATAATCTCTCTATGCACGTCACGATGTGTGGATGAACCTTTAAACTTTCCAACAGACAGATGAAAAGTCTATGGAAGGTTGAATCAAAAGCTTTGAGGTGATCAATCCAGGCCATCTATAGGTAACGCTGATAGAATGCTGCGTCTGTACAGACACATCTATCGATGAGCAGGTTCTCCCGACGCGACATCCTGCCACGCCTTTCTTCAAGCCGCGTTGTTCGTACATCTCTCGTCACACAGGTCCAATGGTCCGAACAATCGTATGATTTAGGATAGATTTGAAGATCTTATACAGTGTGTTTAGACAAGTTATGCGCATGTAATTTTGACGGTCCGCTAAGTTGTCCATCTTGGGCAGGAGCACTGTGCGCCCTTCAATCAATCACTCCGGAATGAGCTCTTCCGACTCTAGATTTGAGGTGGAAATTCGGGCCAGATGCTGGTGGGTTAAAGGAAACTTCGTCCACCAGTAGGTCTTGATAACATCGGGTCCCAAAGCGGAATATCTCTTCATGCCTCTTAATACATTCTTCACCTCCTCGGTAGTGATAGGTGAGCATTCCTTCTCAGGTGTTATGAGGGCACTGCACAGCTCCTTCAAGCTATATATATATATATTCTTCGAGTGTTCTTTCAGTGGATGCTGAACTTCCTTAGAGTTCTCTCCAAAATACCTCGACCTCCTCTGGTGTGGGCGGGTGGATGACAGTAACTGGAGGGTTTTGGAATAGTCGAGATGGGTCAGACAAAAACTGTTAATTTTCTCTGACTCACCTCTTTCTCCGCTTTGTACTTCTCCTAGCGTTAGATAGTACTCGTATTTTGTCAACAACATGCTGCCTGATGGTCAGTAGCTTGAACTCGTTAAGTGTGTGATGACAGACCCGCAGTTCGCGGACGAACTGTCGAACTTCGGCAGTGAAAGTCCTACCAGATGTTATGTAGTCAATCACACACTTAATGCGGGAAGCGTACTGCCTTGCCCAGCCTATCTTTGTGCTGAATTAATGCATTTGTCTTTTGGTCTTATGATAAGTTGTTGGTTTTGTTTTACGATTTGCGTCAGCCAATGCTCTTGCTGCATTATACACAATACGATTTATAGTCCAGAGCTCGGGTTCTCCGGAAAAATCTCCACGAAGCTCGTCATCTAGTTCAGCCAGATCTTTGGGTTCGAGAGAAACCTGAATGTTGATGTTTCTTTGGGTCCGGGTCGATTGGATGCCTGCTTGCGGTTGGTCACAGTGTCTCCTCTCATTCTCTGTTTCCCGCTAGTTCTAGGTGCGGTTAAGTAGGCGCTCTGCTCATATAACCCCTTTTCCGGAGTTTCTCGGCACGGTTTCGCAGACCTTTATGCGAAAAATGCGAGAGCTCTGAATGTTTCGCGCATCACAGAGTATGCAGTCGCGTCATGTAACCTTTTCGTTCAGAGACCATACTGGTATCACAGCACTCCAGCAGGTCACCCTAAGTCGATCGGTCCACTTAAAAGTAATAAGATTCTGCTGCTCAATCACATTGACTCCGTCTTGATTGGCTCCCCCAACTCTAATATAGTCGGCATTGTTGTCCGACCCATTGTCGGGAGCCCTGCGAGTTCGATTGTTTCAAAACGCACTTACTACAACTATGTTTGGTGTTATCATTGTTGGTCCCACCCAGGTGCCATTCAGCTTTCGGCACGGTTGTGACACCTCCGCTTAAGGGTTATTCCTTCGGGACTATCCCTGGAAAATTGTCCGCGACTGATGATTAATTATTGTAACCAAATTCAGCAGAAACCCTTGGTACAGGGACCTTCTATCCACAAAGCGAGGACGTGTTTGGTGGCATTGCTATAGGCCCTTCGGTTCGATTCCTAAGAAATCAAAACCGAAACCAAATATATATATATATATAATCGAAAACTAAAGGTTAACAACCACCACAGGGTCCCACTGGGAGCAACTGTCATCTAAAAAATGACATCGGCTTCCAGTAGGACCGCGGTAAATCCCATTCATG
>JAABKJ010004465.1:0-24331 GCA_011634705.1 Andricus grossulariae
AATTTTTGATGTATTTTTATAGCAAGAGTTTATAACAAATTTGTAGATCTTTTTTGGTTGAACAGTTTTTGTCTTTTAATTTTTTTTTCGTCTCTTGTGTCACTTTTAAAAAATTTAACTTTTTTATTTTTATGCTTATTTTTCACGATTGAAAAATATACTCGCCTATTATACAATCTACAATATACTATATTGAAAAATATATGCTATTTATAATAAATTATAAATAACAAATGTGTACATGCACTTTGAGTGAAAAAGTTTGCATATTATTTTTTTTCTTCCCTTGTGTCGTCTTCCAAAACATTACATTTTTTTATTTTCAGTGTTATTTTTTACGAATAAAACAACAACTACGCGTCCTATCAAAAAGTGATTGATAAAAAATTTGTGGACCTTTTTTGGTTGCACGATTTTTGTATCCTTATCTTTTTTTGTGTCTTGCATATTTTGACCGCAAAATGGAATTTTTAATTCTTTTTTTTGTGCGATCAAAATTTGAATTTTCAATTTTTCGAAAAAATTCGAAAAGTTTTTATAACAATCTTGTAGAGCCCTTAAAAAGAAACGTTTTTCATTCCTGGACTTTTTCTCATGTCGTGCGTTCTTCGGCTTAAAATATTCATTTTCTTTTGTTTTTTGAGATTTTGAAAATGCTATGACTGATAATTTTGATTTCATCAAAAAATTGCACGTAGGTAAATTGTTTGTCTCTTGAAGTACTACTAACAACCGCACATAGAATTTTTGAATTTGAAAAAAAGTGGTCTCAAAAATGTTCAAAATGTGCTCACTTTTTGAATTTGGATCCAAAATAGCTGGTTGACGAACTTGTTCTTTCTTTTCAGGCCTTCAAAAAGTGTGCCAAAGCACAATCGAATCAGGCAGACGGACAGACAGACAGATACCTTCGTAAAAACCGTTTTTTTCTGACTCAGGGGGCCTCAAAACGTCGACATTTGATTGAATCCGCGAAAGTCATTTTTCACATAAAACCAATACCTTCTTATTGAGATGAGAATGTAAAAATTAATAAATTTCTTAGTTTACAGACGCAAACTTAGGTATACTAACAAATATTTTTATTTCATTTTGACACTCAAAATACATTTTATCATGAAATAAAAAACAATATGTCACTTTTAGTTATTTAATTATAATTAAATGTCAATAAAAAATTTTTTATATCAACTTTCTTCATATTTTATTGTTGCAATATATTTAAAATACATTCCCAATAACATATATCGCACATTTAATTGGCAAGTATAGTCAAAAAAACTGTTATAATTCTAAGAAAAAAGAACAAAGAGTAGATTTAAAAATGATAAATATTTCAATGGCATTATTGCTATGCAGGTATAATGCTTCCAATTGATGTGAAATGATAAGGATTCAAAAGAATTTGATAAAATGCCTAAGAATTCAGGGTATGTTTAAGAAAATTCAAGGCGAATTAAGAAAAAACGAAAATTATTTTTTTGATCCATTTGGTTTAGTAGAATTAAATGAATTTAGAAAAATTCAAGTTAATCAAGAAGAATTCAAAAGTGTTAAAAAACTCAAAAGAATTCCAAAGAATTCAAATTTTTAAAAAAGATTTTGTTATAAATGAATAGAAATTTAGCATGAATTCGAAATGTAATCAAATGATTTAAAACAAAAGCCAAAATATTCCACTGATTTCAGTAAAATTTGATTGAATTTATAATAATTAAAGGGAATTCAAGAGATTTTGATGAAATTCATAAGAATTTAAAACAATATCATTTTAAAAACTTTTTTAAATCAAACATTTTTCATCGAACCTATTAAAATTGGCGCGAATAAAATTCAGGGCGAATCCAATAAAATTCAAGAGAATTGAAACAAAATAAAAAAACAACGAATTAAATAATATTCGAGTAAATTTAGAAAAATGTAATGCAATCGAGATGGATTTGATGAAATCCATAAAAATTCAAGTGAATGAAAAACAATTCGAAAATATATTAAAAATTCATAAAATTCGGGACAAATTCAGAAAAATGCAAAGGCATTTAAAAGAATTTGATGAAATGCCTCAAAATTCAAGCTGAGTTTAAAAAACTTCAGGGTGAATTAAAAAAAATCCTTTAAATTCAGTAGAATTGAGTGAATTTTGAAGATTTTAAGTGAATTCCGAAAAATTCAGGGTTAATAAACAAAATCGAAGAGAATTTCAAGAGAATTCAAAAGAATTTAGGAGAAATGAATAAGAATTCAGGATGAAGTATAAATGAATTCAAAGGAATTAACAAACATTTTTATTTCAAAATACTTTATTGAAATAATTTTTTTTTCTCTAGAAAAATCAGCCATTTTTTTTGGTGTTTCATTGATGTATTTTATGTTAATTAGCCGCTGGTATGGGTGAAAGGAGCTGCAGGGCGATGTGCGTTGCTCACTCAGACGTGACAAAACAGACAGAGAGAGAGAGAGAGAGAGACCCTGGATTGGAGTCCATCGTCAGTCCCAAAATGAACTTTCAATCCAGGTTTCTCTGTATATAGCTTTATCAAGTCTCGAATGTACTTTCATATTTGAAAAAAAATAAATTCGAATTTTGAGTACGTTTTTTTGCCTTTCTGACATTTTTTCTGGCATTAGATGGTTCTGCCATAACACCCTCAAATTACATTTAATTAAAAGAGGCGCATCTTTATCACTCAGATAATGAAATTCATTTCCGATTTCCTAAAATTCTATATATTTAATAATATTAATAATTTGACTGATTAATTATTTCGGTTAATCAAACAGAAAACTTTACAGAGACTTTAGCTACAAAAACGTTTTCTTTTCAAATGTGCAATAAATGCTATTGTAGCAACTTGTTTGAATTAATTAGTTATTCATACTATGAGAAAACAGTAGTTATAAATAAAATTTGCAACAGGCCAGACTGTAGCAACTAAAAGTGAACAAAATTGACTAATCAATAATAGATCTTAAAGAAATCCGAAACAATTTACAAAAGATATCAAGAGATTGCAAAAAGTGTTAATATTACATAAGATTTCATACATTTTTTCAAATTTCAGAAAATTATAACGTATGTTGATAGTTTCAACTAAATAAAAAAAATTTAGCGGATCAGAAGATTTTGAAATATTCCAATATCTTTGTAAACTGTTTAAACTTTTCAGAATATTATAAATTTTTCTTTTAATGAAATTTAAATTATATATCATTATAAATTTCATATAATTATAGTTATATTCCCTTTCTATACTTCGACAATTAAAATATAAAAGAATTCTCTAAGCACTTGTTTTACAATTTATTTATTATTGTCATTAAACCACTTTTACGCAAGTTTCAGCAATATTAAACTAATATTTCCTTTCACCAGGTGCACACAAGAAAATGATTAAAGGAGACCTTGTCTATTTCGAGCAGCGAATGTCATACTATTAAATTGAAAGCTTAAGGATTAAATTTCAATAATATTTACGCATTGCTCGTATCGAATTAATAGAAATAAAGTCTCGTTTTTGATCAATGATCATTTCCTGATAATGTCCATTAATTACGTAATTATCATTTTTTAATTTTAGACCCCTCCCCCTATTGCAAGGATTCTTAAGTTTTCTGTGATCGGTGGGATCATAAGGGGGGGGGGGGGTTCTAACGTAGGACTTTATATTTTTTACTCAATATATCAATAATATATCAACTATTTTCCCTCTAAACGAGATTTCAAAAGATTTCCAGCAATTTAAAAGAACTAAAAAGGATCCGAAGAGATCTCATAAGATTTCAGAAGATTTCGCGGGGTTTCAAAAAATTTGCAAAGATTACAACAGATTTTAAGGAATTTCAACAGATATTAAGAGAATGAAAAAACTTTCGATGATTTCATGCGAGGTCAAAGGATTTTCAGAGATTTCAAAGGATCCAACTGTTTTTAATGACTAATTAGGTTTATATAATTTTCATTGTTATAGATTTTTTTTCTGTAACAGGTTGAAGACTCTTAAAATTTGGAGAGCAGGGTGAAGCAATTTGACCATTTTTTAAGAAGATATTGCCAAAAAAGTGCAAATTTCCAGTTTTTCTTAAATTTTCAATAACTTCTGAAATAAGTAATATTTTTTAACTCATTGGCGCTCATTTTATATTTAAATTACTACAAATTCAAAGAAACTTATCAGCATGAACATACAATTTTTTATGCATGATACAGAAAGTTGAAACTTGAAGAAAATAGCTTAGTTTCATTTAAAAAATAGTTTGGGTAAGAAAAATAATTATGTAAATTATGCAAAACATATTATTATGAAGTTTCTATAAAAGTCCCTTCAAATATATATTCATTTAACTTTTTATTATGATTTATCTATCGATAAGATGTTTTCAAAATTTTCACTTTTTCTGTTACAACTTTATCTTCTTTCATTATGCGAAGACTTCTCAAATTAATGCGAATAAGTTGTTGCGATACTGTGGAAATATAGATTTAACAGAAGCCCTAGGACATTAAAAAAATACTGATTATTTCGGATGTTATTAAATTTTTTTTTAAATTGAAATTTGCGCTATCATGCAATATCTGCTTAAAAAATATACAAATGGTCTTTATCCTGGGCTTATTTTAAACATCAGTCTGAGAGCTTTCAACTTTTTGAAGAGAACATTTTTCAGCTCTGATATAATTAAAATTAGGAGAAGTTAATCAATCAACAAAAAAGATGTGGACGCATAATTCTGACCATTAGTGTATTTTAGAGGATTTCGAAGGATTAAAAAAGATTGAATGGAATTTCAGAGTATTTTCGAATATTAAAAAGCATTTTCAGGGATTTTGAGTAATTTTAATCTTTTGAAAATTGTTTCTAGGAATTTCAAGCAATTCAACCAATTTCACGGAATATCAAAGAATTTTAAGGGATTTCGACAGTTTTCAAAGAATTTTAAGGCATTTCTGGGGAACCCACCTTCTTAAAGGGATTTCAAGAATTTTTCACTTATTTAAAAAAAATAAGGTATTTACTAAATGTTCAAAATAATTCATGGGATTTCAAAGCATTGCAAAAATTGCCAGGAATTCCGCGAAATTTCATGAAAGGTTTAAAGGATGGTTACCTCCTTGACTCTATATTTATTGGACGTACGTAAGATGAAATATTAAATAATAAAAAAATGATGATAATGATACAATGTGTATAATAGTGTAAAAAGTAATTTCAACTGTCAAAATAGGGTTTCAATAACTTTCTTTGAATAATTAGAAAGAGCAAACTTACGTAAAAATTTTTTGGATCCCCCCCCCCCCGTAAGGGTTCGTAAGATTTTCTGAATACCCTCCATACCCAAAAAGCTTTACGTAATTAATAGACGCTCCCCAAGGATAAAGACTTTTTAATAATCAGAATTTTGAAAACAATTTTTTTCTTTAGTATTCACCTCATCATTGAAATTTCCGAACAGATTTAATTTTCGACTTTAATTTCTTCCTTCTTCTGAGAAGGCCACTGAATAACTAATAGCAAGCAAATTAATGATGTTGAATGAGTACGATATGAATGTCCAAAGGAAAGAGGGAGTAATGACAGGCAATGGACAAATATATACATACTTTTCTTATTTCTATTCAATTTTTCTTCATTTCCATAATGGGCTATTGAAATAATTCCTACATTTGTTAAATTAATTTCAATCCTCTTATTAATCAATGGCACTTCAATCTTTTCTTAAGACTTTATTTTCTTCGATATATTGGCAGTGATGGGAAGTAACAGTTGATGAATTTTAAGCTTGATATTTTTTGTCTAGCATATTTGGTAATTACTTTAACAATTGTTGTGTGTATAAACAATTTCCCCCCTGTAAATATTACAAAGTTTTTTTTCGAATTACTGACAGAATTAACAAATGTAAAAATTAATATTTTTTTAGGATATTTGGCCATTGTTTCATAATTTTCATTTGTTCAAACAATTTTTTTCCAACATTTTCATCATTCGCGAAAAGTTATTTTTTTTTCTGAAAATAATAACGCAGGTAATGAATGTTAAGAGTGATACTTTATGTAAAAGACAGTTTGCAATTATTCAAACAATGATATTACTTGTCCACCATTCTTATCAAAAGGCGCAAGTGTATATGTGACTCTCATTGTCTAGCAATTACTTCTAACTTGTATATATAAACCAAAATCATTTTTCAAATTAGAAAATATTATGACACGCTTATTATTGATGTATAAGTAAAGTTATTGCTAGACAAATTATACATATTATTATTAGTGTTATTTTTTAATAATATCTATTACAAACAGTTACTTGTAATTGCATTTTGTACAGGTTGAGAAGAACCAAAGAAATAATCTTTATAGATTCTCGATAATATAAAATAATAGTACTTTCAAGTTCACAAATGTGTTATAATATACTTTTGAAATTTAGGATTTAAAATTGAATGTATAAATCCAGAACAAGGAATGTTGAAATTGTAGAAATTTGCAAAGGAATAATTGAATTCTATTCTACTTTAACACTCATTTCAATTAATTGAACATAATTACGCCTTATTTAACACCATTTACAAAAATGTGATTGTAAGTTAATCATTACTGTAGACGTAGAATAAAATTTTAGTATTTAAAATATATTGACATCTGAAAAGTTGCTAAATGAAAACTAAATTACAATCATATGGCCAGGTCCTAGACGTCACCCTTTTTTTTGTATTACTATTCCCTCACGAGACTTTAGCATAGCTCATTAAAGTCCAAATTATGCGAACTCAATCTACAGGAAAATATATAATTTTACCCACTTTTTATTGGTCCGAGCTTCATCAGTGCACTGAGCTCTTTCTTTCAAACCTTGATTCGTCTCGAAATCTCCGTTCAAGCCGGAGATAATTTCTTCTTGCATTAACAATTCTGATGACAACGTTTTTGAATATTTTTTTATTCTCAAAGTTGGGCTCGATTCACAAATATACAAGTAATCCACTTGAATTTGTTCCATTTTTTTCGGAAATTTTTTCGACTTTAGGAATAGCTGAAAGTTAACCTTCCAAATCTAGACATTGAAAGCATTGATTTTCTCCAGATTTGTTGCTCTTACAAAAATAAAAAAAAATTTCATCGCGATACGAGAAATGTCATTGAACAAGTAAAAAGATTTCGAATCATCTTTGCTAAATGCGAACTCAGTGCGATTTTTTTTCACAGAGATAGAGATACTTTTTTCCAAGTATCAGGACTTTCTGACTCGATATTAGTTTCTTTTAACAAGCTACTGTACATATGTTACTTTTTTATTAAAGATAGTTGTAACGAAGTTACTTTTATAAACAAATACCGAATTGATAACTAGTTATATGTTTTTCAGTAACAGTAACTATGAAAATCCTTCATTTTTTAGTTACTTTCGCAATGTTAGTACAGTCAAATGAAGATTTCCGCTAGAACAAATTGGCAACACGGAGAACGTTGTCTTAAAATTTTTGGATGGGCGTATCTTCAAAGCCCTGAAATGTTCGAGACTGATTTTGCAACACGTTTGCTTGGATTGTTACTTTTGATTAAGAGATGGATGAAAAGTGTATAGGACTTTGTTTTTAGAGTATAAAATTTTGTGGGGAAATTTGGAAATTTTGGAAATTTGGGAAATGGTGGGGAAAGGAGTAATGTGAGGTAGGGGGTATAGATTTTGTAGATTAATCTAGAATTTTCTTGTTATTTATTTAAATGACACGTTCGTTCTTATGAATTTGTTGATTGACATTGTGCGTTTTTCAGTGTAGACAAAGCGATGATGGATTTTCATTGCTGCAAACAAAAAATCGTGATCGTGTTTTTGCTTTTAGATTCTCAAATTGAACAGTTTAAAGTATCAAAGAATCTGCTGAATTCACTTTCGCTGAAATATCTGGCAGATTGTGCATCTTCAGGAAAAAGTTTGCTTAAGATGTCAACAAAATTTGATAAATTGTTTATAACAAATCGTTCAGCCTGCTAGCGAAGTTCTGTGAATTTATAATATTTTTTTAAATAATATTTTTTGCAACGAATATATTGCACGTAGGATTGAGGAAAAAATAATAATTAAAATGCGCCTTCCTGAATGGTTACACACAATTTTTTCAGATTTTTCTGGTGGCTGTAAGTATGGAATAAAAATTATTGTTTATAGAAATTTGTTATAAACAATGTGAAAAATTTTGTTGGTATCTTGAACATACTTTTTCCTGGAGATGTATAATCTGTTAGATTTTCTTGAGCGAAATTGAACTCAACAGATTTTCTTCGGTAGAAAATACGATTGTTTAACAAAAGTGCTCTCCACTTCTCTGTCATTTTTGGATTCTGAAATAAAAAAAAATGTTTTTCAATACTTTGAACTATCTAATTTAAAAATCCAATAGCTAAAACCTGGCAATTTTTGCTGCATCAATGGAAATTTATCATCGCTTTGTCTTCACTGAAAAACGCATAATCTTGATTAACAAATCCATATCTCGTAAACTATTGATGGAAAAATATTTGCTAAGAGCTCATTTTAAAGCTTATTTTATAATCTAAAAAAATTTTTTTTACACTTTTTACCTATCTTTGCTTCGAAAGTAACAATCTAATCAAACGCGTTAAGAAAATGTGGCGATTTCACGTTTTTTGTTGATAACAAAACATTGTTTAAGAATTCAGCCTCAAACTGTACTATATAGTACACAAAAAGATTAATTCTCAACGAAAAATGTAATACTTGATACATTAATTAATTTTTTTAAATTTCTAAATAGAAAAGTCTAATTGATGACAAAAAAAATCTAACAAACCGTCATTAAAAAAAGAAAGAAAATGTCAGCCTAATCATAATTTCAGGACAAAAATAATTTTTAATACCAAAAAAAATTTCGAAAGACTATCGATTTTTTAATTTTATTTATTTCAAGGTAATGTAAATATAATTTTCCTATTTTCAAACGTGTCATATATGTCGAGAAAATATTTTTAAAATGTCTCTGAAAGTTTTTTCATTTTATAGGATTTTAAAAAATATTAGGAAAAATTTAAGTCAGATTAAAAAATATTTAGAAGTTGTAGAAGTTCGAAAGAAATTTGATTGCTTTTGCAACTCTTTTTTTTCATTTTCAATATTCAAATTGTGGAGACTAGTTTTCAAAAGTTTCAACATTTTTCTCTAACCTGGCATTAATAATTATCTAAAATCTGTAGAAAAACTTTTAATAAGAAAAAGCGAATAAACCAGAGTTGAATAGCTGTTTCCTTTGGTTTGGAAATCAATTTTTTAAACTGAAAATTTAACTATTCCACTTGAAGATTCATAATTTTAGTTAAAAAGTCATCCCTTTGGTTGAAAATTTAATTATTTTTGGTTGAGAATTCATTTTTTTTGGTTAAAAATGTAATTATTTAGTTACAAATTTAATTATTCTTGGTTGATAATTCATCTTTTTTTTGTGAAAAATGTAATTATTTAGTTGAAAATTCAATTACTTTGTTCAAAATACAACCATTTAAAAAAAAATAATTCCCTTTGGTTGAAAATTCAACTGCTTTGATGAAAATTCAACTATTTTGGCAGAAAAATCAACTCCTTGGCAAAAAATTCATTTTCTTGGTTGAAAAGTTACGTTTTCGTTGATATTTGATCTTTTTTAATTTAAAATCTATGTCATTTTGTTGAAGATGCGTCTTTTTTGGTAGAAAATTAATCTTTTTGGTTGAAAATTCATCTTTTCGGTTGAATATTCAACTACTTGGTTAAAAGTGGAACTCTTTTGTTGGAAATTAATTTTTTTTGGGTTGAAGATTCATCACTTTTGTTGAAATTTTAGTTTACAAATTTATCTTTTTCGGTAGAAATTTCATCGTTTTTGGAACAAGATGCAACTATTTGGTTGAAAATTAAACTGTTTTGGTTAATCATTTAATTGTTTTGTTGAAATTATGTCTTCTTTCGTTGAATTCAACTATTTTTTATTTAAAATAAAAATATTTTTAGGTTTAAATATACACTATTATATTTTTCATTAAGAATTTATCATTTTTGGTTGAAACCTGAAGTACGTTGTTAAAAATTAATTTTTGTGGTTGAAGATTCATCATTTTAGATGAAAATTTGACTATTTTTTTGAAACATTTTTTTGTTAAATTTGTTTTCACTGAAAATTTAACTATTCCATTTTTGGAAAGTTTATCTTTTCGGAGTCAAAAATTCAACTATTCGGTAAAAAATGTATCTTTTTTATAATAAAATCCAACCCTTAGGCTGAAAATATTTTTGTTTGTTTGTTTGTTGAAGATTCATCATTTTAGTTAAAAATTAATCTCTTTTGTTGAAAACTGAACTATTTTGTTGACTTTTTTATTGGGTAAACATTAATTTTTTCACGGAACATTTAGGTACTCCATTTTTCGTTTAAAATATATTTTTTGTTTGTTGAAAACTTAATTATTTGGTTATGACATTCTCTTTTTTAATTGAAAATCTATGTATTTTATAGAATATTCGCCTTTTTTGGTAGAAAATTCATCTTCTTGGTTGGAATTTATTTTTTTGTTCAAATATTCAGCCAATTAGTTAAAAGTTGAACTATTTTGTTAAAAATTCATTTTCTTGTTTGAGGAATTATCATTTTAGTTGAAAATTCATTATTTGTATTGAAAATTCATTTCTTTGACTGAAAATTTAACTATTCTGTTGAAAATTCATTTCTTTTTTGTTGAACATTAATTTTCAAGCTGAAAATATGAACATTCAGTTTTTTGTTGGAAATTTACCTTTTTTGATGGAAATACTACTACTTGGCTTGAAATTCGCCTTTTTGGTAGAATTCAACTATTTCAGATTTAATCTTAAAATATTTTTTGGTTGAAAGTTCAACTATTTGCTTGAAAGTTGATCTCTTTTTTTCTTTTTTTGGTTGAAAACTTATTTTTTTAACTCAAAATTTAATTATTCCATTTTTAGTTGAAATTTGTCTTTTTGGGTTGAAAGTTCAACTGCTTGGTTTCAAGATGGATATTTCCAGATGAAAAGACAACTATATTTGGCTGAAACTTCATCTATTTTGTCTTATTGGCGGAAAAAAGTCTTCTTGGTTGAAAATTCATCTTTCTTATTTGCAAAATTAACGACATGGTCGAAAGTTGAACTCCTCTGTTAAAAATTTATTTTTTTGGCTGATCATGCATCATTTAAGTTGAAAAGTCATCTCTTGGTTAAAAATTTAACTATTTTTTTTGAAAAATCGTTATTTTTTTAGGGAAAATTAATTTTTTAAACTGAAAATTTGAATATTCTAGTTAAAGATTAACCATTTTATTTGAAAATTCATCGTTTTTATTGCAAATTTAACTATATTGTTCAAAATGAATTTTTTAACTGACTCAATTACTTCTTTTTGCAAAAGTAACTAAGATAAAGTTACATTTTGAACAGCTAGCGATAACTAGTAGCTTTTAAAAAGTAACATACCCATCACTGTTTTTCAGAATGCGAAAAGTCTCCATGTGAACAGTATAAAAAAAATTCTTTAAAGTTTCAAATGTGCTTTCACGTGCAAGGAAAATGTAAACGATCATATATTTTTTTAATTCTATCAAACTATCTTAGAATAAACCTGATGTGCAAGTGGCATTTCCTCATCCTGTCACTTTTATCGCCATTGATGAGAAAATTTTAGTTCAAGGTTCCTCGTTTGAAGAGTGAATTTAAAGAATAGCTCTTATATTTTTCAAATTTAATTACAAATTTTAATTGAACTGTGAAATGTCAATTGTAAAAAAATATACATAAATGCAGTCCACGATGGAATTTGTTTCCTTTTTGCAAATATGATATTTTATAGAAAATGGAAGATTGAAGAAATTTCTTGAGTAACATGTTTTACAGAAATAGCAGATGATGCTGATTCATTGATTTTAAACCTTTCAGCAAAATCTTCATCAAGGAAGGAAGTATTGATAAGAAGCAAAAAAACCGGTTTTCTGGAGTCTCACGCCTCGAAACAAGAGTTATAGTAATAGATTTATGTTCAAAGTCTAAAAATTAATAAGATAAGCATCAAAATAAATTAGATGAGCATAATAATGAACGAAATTAGCAAGTAATAAATTTGAATTTTATGGTTACCTTTTTATGATGAAATTATGTAATGTGTCTTCTTATTATGTCATTTTGTAAAATTTCAAGAGATCCCTTTCATAAACATATTTCAATTCGTAATATTTAAATTCAAAAAGCAAGTATGTAAATTTTAAGAGTTATGAAATTGAGACTAATTAAATTTAAAAAATATTTTAGGTAAAGTAATGTTCAGAGTCGAGAGCATTCACTTAAAAATAATAATTTTTAAAAAGCAACAGAACGCGTGATTAATTTAAGAAATATCAGAAATGAAATCGCACCAATTAGAAAAAAATAGAAATTTAGATCTTTTATGATTCGATGAATTATAATCTCCTTTTAAAACGAATAAAATGGAAAAAGTTAAGCTTTAAGTTACTTAAAATCTTATAAAGGATCCAAACTTTAATTTAATAAATTAAGATTCACATTCTTCTAAACTAACATTTTTTAAGCTTTTGAACATAAGATTTTTGTAATTAGGTTATATTTGAAGAAAACTTAAAATTAATCTAATGTCACTTAAAATCTTTAAATTTAGAAACCATGAAAACTTGGATACCTTGAATTTAATGGAATTATACAATGTAAATCCAGCAATAAAATGTGAATTTTAAAAACTTTGGGTTTTAAAATTGACAAAATATAAAACATTTACTCTTTTTAAGCTCCTAGTTTTTATTCTATTGAAATTTGATAGATTGTGTCTTAAACATAGAAAATATCTAATTTTAAAATAATTTCAATTTGGATGGGTCGAAATTGGAGGTTCTTGAGCTTTAAGGATAATAATTTTGTTGTAATTAATAAATTGGAAAGCATGAGTGGTTTGAAATTTAAATTAAATGGTAATGAAACATTTGTTTTTCAATTTATTGTTCAAATTTCAAAATATTCGAAATTTGATTACAATTTGATTTGAAAGCGTATTGATTTGAGATGATTATTTTCAGATTCAGATTTTTTATTTATATTTTTTTCTCAAATTAATCCACAGGTCTCTTTGTGACAACATTTCTAAAAACACTTACTCTGCAATCGTATTTTCTTGAAGTTATGGATGGGGAAAGGTAAATAAAAAAGTAGTTTTTCTCAAAAAGGACTCAGACAATTTTAATGAAAAAAATATATGTTATCAAAAACAATGAGAAAATTTTCGAGAAAAATTGAAAAAAAAATCGAAAAAGAAACAGGTAAAATTTCGTGGTATAAATTTGGAAAAAAATTTACCATGACTCAGCAAGAAAAGAAATTGACTATTTTTTTTAAATCTGTTAACATTAACCCGTGTCCCGGGGTTTTAAAATTAACACAGTCACTTATCGATTTAAAATAATTCATGTTGAAAAATTTCCAAAAAATACCGTCTTTATCGTGAATTTGATAGAAAACTGCTATTCCGTAGTTTTCGGGGCATTTTCCGGGCACCATAAAAGGGGATTTGGGAGGTCAAAATTAAAACTTATTAGGTGAAAATTATTCCTTAAACATTCTTTAAGAGGTGACTATACTTTAATTCACAAAAAGTTTATACCAGGTACTTCATTTTTCCATTTTTTGAAAATCGAACTTTTCCCATTTAAAACCCCATGTTAATTTCAAAAAGCCGGGGGCACGAGTTAACGTTGAAAAAAAATTAATTTCTTTTTCCAAAAAACGAACAAATTGGGAGGATTGATCAACAAAAATCGAAAGTCGAATTCTTGGACCACCCTTACCACTCTAGTATGCCTCAATTAGGACCCAGCAAAGTTTGTCTTCTTTGGATGCATACGAATTAGAAACTTTTTAAAATTTAGGAAATCCATTCTTATCAACATAATTTTCACATTCTCATCAGAGAACGTCTTAAATTGGTGTAAAATTTACCCCCCCCCCCAATTTTTATCAAATGTCCACGTTTTGAGACCTTCTGAACCCGAAAAACAGGTTTTCGCGACTGTGTCTGTCTGTCTGCCTGTGTGTAGATTTTTAGTCTGTCAGCACGATATCTTCCAAAAGAATTGGCAGATTGGATTGGCCTTTGTTATACTCTCTTAGTGTCTTAAACTGAAGGTGCAGTTCGTTAGCCAGCCATTTTAGATAAAAATTCAAAAAGTTTAAACATTTTCAAAATTTTTGAGACCTCTTTTTTAGGATTTAAAAATTAAACGTACGACTATTTGTAGTACCCCAAAAGACGAACAATTTATCCTGATGACTTTTTCCATTAAAAAAAATGACTAGATTTATAGCATTTACAAAATCCAAAAAAACAAACGATAATGAAACTTTTAAGCCAAACAACGCACGATATGAAAAAAGGCAAAGAAAAGAAAAACGTTGCTTTTTGAGCACCCTACAAGATTGTTATGACAACTTTTCGAATTTTTTTGAAAAATCGAAAATTCCAAAGTTTAAGCCAAAGAACGTGAGATACGGACAAAATGTTTATATGCAGAATTATTGGTCATAAAAAGATCTACAAATTTTCCATCTATGATTTTTTGATTGGATAAATAAGTTTTCTTTTAATCGTGAAAAATACTATTTAAAACGAAAAATTTAAAAATTTGATCCTAAAATAAATTAGATCTTTTCAATGAGATCTTTAAATTATATCTTTAACTTTTTTCTCACGAGACACGTGATGAGAATGTGTTCCTTAAGGCCGGAGAAGTTTTAACAGAAGAGAATTCACAATCAATAAATTTCAGTTGTAAATGGTATGACATATAATTTTAAAAGTCCTATGCAAAAATGTGGGGGAAGGACTATGCTCGAGCGCGTCGCGCGAGGTAAATACATTATGAAGCGCAAAGCGCGAGATGCAACAGGTACGCGCCCTAGGCGCCCTCAAACTTGCGAACGAAGCCAGCCGCACGCGCAGCAGATTTTTTTAATAAAATTTTTCAATAAATAATTGTTAGTTTGTCTTTTTAAATAAGAAAAAATATTTCTATTTTAAGAATACTAGAAGGTAGATTTCACAAGAACTTTATTTACACTCTTCTGCTGTCAAGTCCGCATTGGCACATTACCAGGTGAGGTACACCAGCGTGCAAGTTGCATACTTGACTAGGTCGTGTTGCTACTGGTATAATTATCAAATCCCTTTTGCTCTTTACTTCTCCTAGCCTCTTCTTAATTTTCTTCTTTTTTCTTCCTTTCCCTCAATTTTCTCAAGATTTTCGATTTTTTCCCCTCTATTTCTTTTCTTCTTTTCTTCTTCTCTTCTTCTTTGGTAATGCTCTTCTCTGGTTCATTCCCCGCAATTAATCTCCCTACCTTGTATCGGCCTTGCGGCTCTTTTACTCGTTCCGTTCATCCAGCTTTGATTTTTCTTTTTATCTACGCTATATATAGAATGCCGCGAAGCACTAGAGGAATTCTTAATCGGGTAATCGTCGTTTCTTTTCTCCCTCAATTATTCCACTTTCTGCATTTTTGCCTTGCCATCTTCTCTTTTCTTAGGATCGCCAGTTTTCTTTCTATGCCTCCTGCACTATATTTAGAATAGCGAGTAGGCTTCGTCCAATGAACGCAAAAAGAATAGTTTTATAACTAGTACCTGTTTCTCTTTACAGTTTATTATTAATTCCGGAAAGTCGCCTTTCTTGTTTCTTCTTCATTCTATTGGAAATGCGACTTCTTGATGCATTGTCTTATGTCTTCTGAATTTCAAAATTCTTTCTACCTTCTTTGAACGTTTCTCTATACTATCTTTGCTAGACAGTAAAGGTGTCATGAAACAAGATTAACAATTTAGTTTCAGTTGAAGGGTTAAGAAGAATGTCGCGCATTTATGTGCATGATATAACTAGCGAAAAATCTAGATTTAACAATGTAAAATTTTACTGAATCAAAATATGACATGAGCTAAAACAACTATATTGCGAAATATCAGTCAATAATTGTATTTTTACAATATTGGTAAAAAATTACCACTTCTAAATCGAAAAATGAAAAATGTGAGATAATCACCATGTACATTTCGCATTGATACCAGGCTTTTTTTGTATCCTAAAATAAAGATTTTGAAAATCCCGTGTAGAAAATGATCAGGGTAGACTTGCGCCCAGTTAGGGCATTGTCAAAACTGTCTAATCTAGAATCTAGAATCTAGACGGTCTTTTCGAGCCCTAATCGGGTCCTGACTAGCTTGCCATGAGCAAACATTTTTTCAAGTGTCTAACTCAAATATTTTTTTGCACATTTCACATTAAAAATAAATAATTTTTTCCTCATAACCTAGACATTATCATTATTGTTATAAACATTTTTACAATCCAATTTTCATTCGATGTGCTCTTTTTTGAGTTAGATTAATTTTTCTGACCGGAACTGATGGCAATGGTCTTCGAAGGCACTAAACTTGAAGCACTATCGAACATAAATAATTCGTGTTCCTGATAACAATTTCCCTAAATAAATGTAACTTTATTGTGATAATTAACTCACTTTATTTACAATTAATTTTTATGGTTGTTATAAGGAATTTCATAAACAAAAACTCATATGCATCACCCGATGCATCATTTACATAGAAAAAAGCATCTGATATATTAATTGTAGATTGAGACATTTTTAAATGGAAATTTTTATTGAAAATGATTAGAAATATTATTGTTTTACTTATTTCTCTCTCAAATATTACTATTAACTCCTCTTTGGATATTCATACAGAAAGCACTGTTTTTTGTATGAAAATGATGGGATGGAATAATTTGGTCGTATTTTCAAATTCCCGAATATAGTAAATTGCCAAAGTTTCGAATTTCTGAAAATAGTGAATTGCTGAATTTTGAAATTCCCGAAAATAGTTCATTGCCTAGAAAATAGTTCTGGAAAATATTTAATTATTACTGAAATTTCCAATTCCGGAAAATAGTGAATTTCCGAATTTTCAAATTCCAGCAATAAAATATTGAATATTTTTGGTACTAAAATAATCTTTCATTTTATATGGGTCATTTAATTTTAAATTTTGGGGAGTTCTAAAAAATTATATCATGCCGAAATTTTGCATACGAGTTTTTGTTTATTTAATTAATTAATTAATTAATTTTTTTACTTATAAGAATGACGTCAATTGCAACAATAATAAAAAAAAACTTTTTTTTACTACGAAGAATCGGCCAATTGGAACATTTGTTTATATAATTTGTTATCAACAATACGATTGACTTATAACATGTAATTAAAATATTTGTGACCAATATTTTCTTGTATATTATTACACTGGAAATTAAATTTCAAGAGCTATTAACAAAATAGTAAACCACAACAGCTTTTTTCTTTGAGTTTGTAGTTTTTCTCAAAATCCGAAAAACTTATTTTCGAAATTATTATAAATTGAAGGCATTAGATAATAAAGAGTTCAAGGGAAAAAATATTGTTGACTTTATTGTAAATCGTAGACAATTTATGCATTCAAATGGGTCAAGAAAATCATGATTTGTTGCATAATAATAGCAATCTCGAGTTGTGGAGTAATACTCATTTTAATGAAGAATAGCTTATTAGGGATTGAATTTCTATTCCTTTCAGTTATAACAATTATTACAAATACAAATTAATTTGTGGTTGATTCTGAACCAATCTATTCAGATTATTACATTTTTCAAATAGGGAAAGAAATAATCCAAAATATCACATTTTTCTAAAATTTCTAATATTTAAATACAGCCTTTGTGCAATACAAACTTGGTTAGAAACAGTGTTGAATAAAAGTTTTTTTTTTGTAATTAAAACAAAAATTATGCAGAATTAATGGTAACTAAAGCTGATAAAGGAATTATTACAGTAGCGATTCTCAGATATGATTATAATCAGAAAATGATGTATATCTTAAATGATGAGGATAGTTTTCAAGTTGTTTGCAATAATCCCACAAGAATGCTTGAAAAGGGTACTTTCAAAATTCTAGACATGATAAGAATTACAAAATATTTGGGTAAAAATATTAAAAGATGTGATATTGACAAAATTAATACAAATCCCTCTTTAGCCCATGGCCTGGCGAAAACCCATAAAGCTTAAGCCATAAGTTAACCCTCAAGCCCTTTATGACCAGTAATTTCGACTACAGGTTTGCCATCTAAAAAACTAGAAGAATTACTCAGTAAAATCATTAAAGAATCAACAAAAATTTTCAAAAACATCAATTTAAAATAGTATTGCCTTTTTCAGGTTAATTGAGAATATTAAAATACTATTGGATCACATTTTGTTTTCCTTTGACGTAATAGCCATGTTTTGAAACATTCCTTGTGAAAGAATTTTAAAAAAAAATTTGGAACTCCCATAGGATCAGTTTTGTATAAGAGAATTCATGGAGATGCTATTTATAAAGAGAGAATTTAAAAAAAGGATCTCATGAGATATTACAAAGTTTGGGATAGGGTTATTACTTGTATAAATCAATTTGTGTTCTTGCTATTAAAAATAATTTGTTATGTGCAATGAATTGGAGAAATGAACCAAATAAACTTTTGTATAAATGTCTATGGTTTTTCATGGGTTCCAAATTGGCTACGAAGCCTGTTGGTCCCTAGCAGTATAAAAAAGGCGGAGAAAGAATAATGAAAGAGGTTGGTTTTGGTTGACTCTTTCCTGTTTTTTCTTTTTTTTATGCAATTGCCTCTAATGAGCCGGAAAGGTGGTAGTTTGGAAATCTAATTTTGATTTGTGAATTTTTGTCATGCTCTGATTTCGGTACATAAAATTATTTACAAGAAAGCAGATTTCATTTCGATCTTAAATGCACAAATTAATTTTTTTTTTCAAACACACTAAAAAGTTTTTTCAACATTTAACAACTTCAAGGAAACTGCAAGTAGTTTATTGTACATTTTCTGGTTTTTGAGATTAGTATGTTAACTACGAGTTTAACAATCCCATAAATTATGTAAAAAATACAGTTAAATTTTTTGCATTTTTTTTGTCGTCTGTCCTTTCACGATGGAATAGCATATCGCTGTGTACAAATTGTTTTCGTATCAGAAGCAAATCTAGGACAAGTAGCAATTCTTGAATTGACTTGTTATATTGCATCGGTCAGTACTGGTTTTGCATAAAGGCTGTCCATTGCTTTCCATTTCTCCTTGTTCTGAGAAGAGCATGTCTGATAGATCGAGTTTGCTCGAGCTATGATTTTGTCCTCGGGATTGTTCGTACTTTCTATCTAAAACAAGGAAAAAGAATAATCTGCATAGTTTTCTCGTTGGCGCCAGCAGAGAAATTGAAACGGTGCTTCTTTACTTAATTACTGCATTTTCCGTTGGAAATCAGACTCGAGGAAGCGAAAACAAATTAAGAATCTCTATTGGCAACAAGAGATAAACAAGGTCTTTTCAATTTTATTGTCTTCTCAATAGGTGTTTATTTATATATTTACATACTTGTTAAAGAAAAATATAAAGTTCTATCCTGTAATAGAAAAGAATCGACAATTTTTAAGTAGCAGGGTGGCTACTCGACCGGAAAAACCGGGAAATAACCGGACATTTTTTGAGACAGGGAATTGTACAAATTTTAAAAAGAAGTATCTATTCAATCACTTGAAATATCACAAATTTCATCGAACATATATGATATAATGAAATTTAAAAAAAATTAGATTCCAAATTTAAAAAAATGTTAAGTTCAATTGTGAACTTTATCAAATATGAAATCATTTAGTTTGCAGTGCGTAATTCTAAAGTGTTTTACTATATAACTTTTACTCTTCAGATCTTAATTTTTAAGCGCACATTTTCAATTTAGAGAATTTTAAATTTTGAAGATGAAATAGCTAATTTTGTATAAAAAAGTTTCAAGTTCATCAACATTAAATAAAAATAATTTAAGGATTTTTAAAATTAAACTGTAGTTTGATTGTGGGAATTTGAAAAATAATTGAGTTTACAAGGCAAATCTGTTCAAAATTGAACGTTAAAAATTTAACTGTTTTATTTCGAAAGCCTTAGTAGTTAAACGAATGTAAACGTCTGATTGAAACTTTATAAACTATTATCAATTTTTAAATAACTTCAAATTAATAGATTCATAATTAAACGCTTTTATTCATTTTCAAATCATATTCAAATATTGTTTCAATGTAAAATATTCCATTGTTAACCCATTCAATTCAAAATTTTTTGATTAAGTTTTTTGAAAATATTGGACTGTTCATCTAAAATGAGTAATTATAAATCAATTATTCAAAACTAGACAATTTAAAACTGAGTTGTTTTTTAATCGGAAGCCTTGCATCGTTATACTTTTAGAGTGAATAATTATCAATTTATAAAAAAAATTTTAATATGTTTAAGAGGTATTTAGATGTTTGAAAATTATTCGAAAGTAATCAAATACTTGAAAATATTTCAAAACATTCAAAACAAAAGTGTAGATTTTTGAATATTGAACAAAAAATTTAGAAGCTTCTTAAGGATTTTAAAAATTAACAATGATTTTGTTTTGATAAATCAATTTTAAGAGAATATTTTGAAAATATTCAAAACATTTCTGAAGATTTCTAAAAATTTCAAAAAAGAATCTGGAAGATTTTAGGGCAATTTTCTAATTTTGTAGGATTTGAAAAAATGTTTAGGAAAAATTCGAATCTTTTTAAAAGGTCTTAAGATGTTATAAAAATTGTTTAGATATAATTTCAAATTTGAGAAGATTTCAAAAAATTTCAAATTATTATTAATTAAAATTTCGAACCGAAAAATAAAAAAAAATTTCCAATTCTTTACGACTCTTCCAGACTTTATTAATAAGGTTAGTATTTATAACACTAAGTTTCTTTTCGTATTTCGCTTTTTCTATTAATTTTATCTTTTTCTATCCACTTTCTGACTGTAAATCTACTTCTCTGTTTCCCGACTTATCTTCTCCAATTCCCCTTTCTGGTAATCCTATTCCTTCATCCCCTTTTATGATTTTTCTGGCATTAATTTCCTTTCAAACAACTTTTTCTTTCATTATTTCATTATATCATTTTTGTCTTCAAAGAGATGTAAGGTAAGGCAATGGAAATAAGAGTTAAGAAAATAGGATAGAAATAAATTATTGGACAGTGAAATAGGATGAAGTAAGTAGAATTAGAATAGGCCGTAAATAGAATTTGATAAAAATGGATAGGATAATATAGTTTGAGAACAAGTAAAGACAAAAAAGGTTAAAGTGCGTAACCAATCAGTTTGTTTTTTAAATTGCATGACTCAAGAGGTTAATTTTCTCACTTAAATTTTGTTAGCAATTGAAAATTATTGAATGCCTATTTCTTTAAGATGTGAGAAGGTGTAGGCTCCGGAAGCTACGATCATGGTTCCTTAAAGCAACCAATCCCGACGCAACTGGAACGTGAGCGTCATCCACTTCTGCTCCTTCTGTCCTAGAAGGTAAGCAAGAGCGGGAAATTTACGCGAGAAAAGATCGTTCAACACTGTTCCTTGGAGTCAGGTTTCTAGCCGCGGATGACCTTACGCGGCAGACGGTACAGTTGGAGATGAAGATTCTTATTTTTTTTTTTCAACTTTTTCGCGGGTTAAGAAGAACCCTGGTTTCAATCATAGCCACGGACTAAGTCAAGTGACTGATGCGATTAGAATATAGATAGTTAAATAATTACGATGTTTGGAATAATTTGCGATGATGTTTTAGATAGAAAATTAGGAGCATGATGTAGTTTGCAGGTGGTCTTTTACCGCTGCTATGCTCCCACAGAGGCCTTGATTGTTGGAGGTGACAGAACTCGCCTCTGGATGCTTTCTTAGAGCTACCATGTTGCTACCAATATTATCATTATTATTATTATTATTATCATTATTATTATTATACCATTGAGAAGTCAAGTTTTCGAACGGGAATTCTACGCATGACCACACGTGAAATTCTTCAATCCACGTGGAGCCCTACGTGGTGCCCGACTAAGAATTCCCCGTGAATTTTTCTTCTAGGTAATATAAACATAAGTTTTGTTTAGACAATTAGAATCAGATAACAACGTTATAAGCAGATGACGACTATGTTGAACAGGACATTCACAATTACAAGCACAATCACTGTTTTTTGTTGCAGAATTAAGTTCACAGTTTGAGTGTTTGCCTGATGGCGACCCTATTCCTATTGTACCTCGTTTCGGAATCTCTGCTTCTTCTCCTGACAGACATTTTCCTGAATGGTCTCTTCCTCCTGCTAGAAATCATTTGTCTGCCGGGTCTACTCCTCCTGTCGAGCCACCTCTTTGTGTAAGGTCCACATATCCTTCTGCCAGACTTCATCCTCCTACCTGGTTTCCTCCACCTGCCGAGACTCCTCTTTGTGCCAGGTCCAGGTCTCGTCCACCTTCTGAGCCTCCTCTTCGTGTCAGATCCAGGTCTTCTCCTGCCAGAGCTTTTCCTTCTCACATACTTGGATTTACACCTGAAGAACTTAGATGTGTTCAACTCAGTCCCAAAAAGAATTTCACTAGGATATTCGAACATCGAAGATGTACTTTTCCTCCCGATATACCAATTCTAATTAAAAAAAAGGTCATATCCTTAATCCTATGCCAAACGAAGAACAAATTGTATTATCAACCCCCAATGGTAACATTTGTGCAATATTTGACATAAACAATATTTGCAACCAACATTTTTTTCGTGGAATGTATTGTGATCTTAATCAGAAGGTAGCCCGGGTGAAAATTAACATGTACAGCAGCGCTATCGCAAAATTGACTAAAATAGAAAACGCGGAATGTCCAACATACCACCGGCACTGAATTGTGAAGCATGTTATAGTATTTTGTATGTAAACCACAACTCTCCACACCGTCAATTTCATAAAAAAATTTCGTCCACGTGGCCAATGGACTGGGAAATGACAGTGCATTTAGTTTTGGCCCAGAGTTTACAACTTTTTGTAAGCAAATCTATCCAATCACTAAAAATATCATAAATTGCGCATATATCATGTGATCTAATCAGATTTGAAATAAGATCGATTTTAATTTTTTTGTTAATGTTAAGTTCACTTGGAATTTTTTCGATTTTGAAATGATTCTGTCTCCAATGCGTAACTCAAAACTCTTTTCCTTCAAAAATTTAAAATTTTGTCATGCAGTTTGTCAGACCTTAACAATATAAAATGAGAAGCGTTTGAAATTTCTAATTTTTCTTGAAAAAAGATTTGAGTTGGTCAACTATAAATATGAATTATTTCATGACTTTGAAAATAAAACTGTAGTTCAAGTATTCAAAATACTTCTTCGTTTAATTTCAATACATATATCAAATGGTATATATTATTTCTGTACATCAGAGCCACATTGTTTATTTATATATTGCAAAATAAATAAAAAATTTAATTCCTTATCCTTATTGTATTTTAGTTACGCTATGAAATGTATACGAAATTTTTTTTTTGTTTATGAATAAAGAAATATTTTCTTAATGCTGTTTCAAATATGCATCTTATTGAAAATTAGCGTGAAATAAATTTGAAAAACTTGCTGCTGTTCGTCTTTTACCGCTGCTGTCCGTACACAACGGTCTATTGATAATTATTTTGTTAAAGGCAGGTTTTTTTCTTCAAACTTACCATTTATTTGCTGATAACACTGGTTTACTAAAAAAAAAAAAAGGTGAGGGCTATTTGACAAGAGCACTGTATCCTTATGTATTTTGACGCGCTAAATACGAATCCGTGGTCTATTTACCTTCATCACGTCAAGTTCAAGGTCATTTCAAGGTCAAATACAGTAAAAGCCGTGCAATAAACTTCAAAAACCTTTAACATATCTTTTTTGTGTCGCTGAATCGAAATCCGAGGTCTATTCACCTCCAACGCTTCAGGTTCAAAGTCATTCCAAGGTCAAACAAAGGAAAAGCCGTTCCACAAACTTTAAAAATCGGGGTGCTTGTTTAAAGTTAGTCCCCTTGCCTCTCACTTGAGTAATCATCATTCTTGACTTCGCACTTATCGGGGTGCTTGTTTAAAGTGAGTCCACTTGCCTCTCACTCTGTGGAACCTACACTCTTCAATGTTCGCACGCATTTTTATGGGTCTGCATCTTTCTTCGAATGTTCTTCTCAGCGGCTTTCTTTTTTTTGTGACTGAAGTATCCCTCTTCAGATTCCAGCAGTAATCTGACATCATGTGAACATCCCGAAATCCTTGATAACGCCTTTCCATTTCCTTTATGTCTTGGTGGAATCTTTCACCTTGTTCTTCACTATAATTCCCCA
>JAABKJ010004466.1:0-24331 GCA_011634705.1 Andricus grossulariae
ACTGCAATGTTCACGAAACGTCGGCAAGTTTTGTAGTTTTGCACACGATTGAAACCCGAAAAAGCTTTAAATTTTAAATTTAAATTTATCACAATTATTATACATTTTACGGCTTAGGAAGATTCAATATTGTTGCTTACTTTGGCAACAAACCCATAGCCCAGAGTGGTTAAACCATACATCGAAAAGAACAAGGGTCTTTGAGTCAGTTGCAGAGAAAATTGTTCAATCTAAGAAATAAATAATATAATGAAACAATAAAATTATGACAGGAAATCTAACCATAATTTTTTATTACCTCCTTTCTTAATTCAAAATCATGATTGCTCCTGTTTACGGAGTAAATAAGTTGTTCAGCTTTATGTGCCTACAAATTAAAATAATACTTACAAATTAACTGACATTGTAATGTAATAAAATAATATTTATAAATATTATAATATAATTCAAATATTTACATAAGCTGTGACTTTTGCGCATGTAGCATTCACGTACAAAACTCTCGAAATATATAACAAGCAGGAGCAAATTGCGTTTGCCATATCACCTAATCTTGCGTCGCTCACTACTTCCAAATCGTGTTTAAATATTTCATTGTATAAATAATAAGAATTTCCAATTATGAATGTGATATTTGACACCATTGACATTGCTATTTGCAGTCCGAACACCTTCTCTACTTCCCACGCAACTTTTGAGAGTTCCAGATGTTGATGTCTGTATTATTATGATTTATAATACTTACAAATATTTTATACAATTACATTATTCATTATAATTTACAATTTGAAAAAAAGACGTTAATACTCGCTTAATTAACTGAATCAAATTCCTTGATTTGTCCGGAGTATTAAAGTTAAATTCAGCGGGCAGAACTAATGTATTTATCTTAAGTTGTTTTCGATTTAGATAAGCTTTTTCCAGAAGCAAATGCTCATTCGCACCTTTTTCCAATAGAGCATTTATATTTCTAAAAGAGTAACCTATAGTTCTATAAAAATATGTTAATTTAAATAATCATTTGTTATCCCAATCAAATATTTATAAAGAATTGTAAAAATAAAAATATCCTTGTGTATCTTTTTACCATAATATTTAATTATGAATGAAACAATCGAAATAATACATACGTGACCATTGTTCCGAAATTCAAATCGATAATGAGCTGTAAGAGAACTGGAGCTGCAGAGGAACAAGAACAGTATATACTATCTTCCAGGCTATGTTCCTTTAGGAACCAAATAACATCACAGACTACTACAAGGAGAATCCCGGAAAAAGCTACAATTAGGGTGAGTGCTAAACGTACAAAACTCTTGCCATGATTATTTGCTAGTCCAAACGAGTCTAGAGAAACATCTATTAACTCTATTCTTCTAATGCAGAGTTGAACGACCTAAGTTTGAATATTATTTAAATATAAAGTTATGTCGTGGCCAGATAAGGTATTTATTATGCAATACACATCTAGCTGTATTCAGATTGATCCTTCATTCAACACGAAATCCAAGAATTTTTGCATGCATTGCGGTACTTAGAGTGAAACAAGTTAATTTTTTCTATATATTCAGATCCAACTTTTTTTCTTTTAAAAGAATATTGTTATCATACTCAGAGTGCATTTTTTGTTTCTAAAATAAAAGACACTGTCGAATCAAGGTACTTCGAATCAAGGGTTAATGAGTATGCTAGTACAAAAGGTATAAATGAAAGAAGTACCTTTTGGTAATACCAGCCAATCATTATCGAAACCAATCCAATGAATCCGTTATAAAACCAAATAATGTTGAAGAGCATTTGACTTACAGCGTGACCTTCAGTATTACATACGGAAATTCCTTTAGAGAATGGAATGTAATAATACCAAATAATCATAATCATTAGGTAGATTAAACTCAGTATAGGTCTTCGATGTCCAACAGGGATTTCAAAAATATTTAAGCCTGTAATCCAGTTTATAACTGAAATTGGGAATAAGGCGTCTTTCAATTTTTTCGGATGCCAAATTTGGTACTTCAGGAATTTCATGTTTCTTTATATAGCGTGCATTCATACATTGTAGATTTTCTGTTATTATTTCTATTGTAGGTTTTCTGTTATTATTTCTATTGCAATGGTTTCAGTCGCTATTATAAATATAGGTGAATGTTTCTTATAATACAGTCTATGAGTCATTCTGTCTCATATCGTTGTACCAGATCTAAAACATATTCTGATATTCTGATCTAAAGCTATTCTGTTCTAATTATTGAACAGCATGATAAGAATAAGTGCATTGTTATAACTATGGGTGAATTTTTCTTATAATGCAGTTTATGTGTCGTTCTATCACATATCCTTGCACCAGATCTAGAACATAGAAATCATTTAGTATACAGAAAAATACTTTCAGCCCTTCATGTATGATTTTTTTTAAAGAGCTTTTGGATATAAAAAGTCGATTCTATTCCATTCCAGTTATTATACAGCATGATAGGAATAATAACACTAGTTTACAATCGTTTTGGACATTTAGTGCCGCTATATTTTTCTTATGCATTTTGACCCGCTAAGCTTGAAAATCGCATTGAAATTTTTTCTATGGATTGGTTTTCGAAATATGAATCACCACGTTTTGAGACACCTGAAGCCGGAAATCAAGTTTTTGCAATAGCGTCTGTTTGTCCGTCCGTCCGTAGACATGATAACTCTCGAAAAAATAAGCGTATCAAATCGAGCTTTGGTACACTTTTTTGAGCCCTGAAAGAAAGAACGAGTTCGTCAACCAGCCATTTTGGATAGAAATCCAAAAATTTAGAGCATTTTCCACATTTTTGAGACCATTTTTTTTAGATTTCAAATTTGTATGTACCGTCATTCGTAATGCTTAGAAATCCATACAATTTATCCTAATGACTTTTTTTAATAAAAAGAAAATTATCAGAGTTATAACGTTTACAAAATTTTAAAAATGAATCGAAAATGGAAATTTTTAACCAAACAACGCACGATATGAAAAAAGTCAAGAAAAGAAAAACGTTGCTTTTTGAAAGCCCTACAAGATGATCTCAACAACTTTTTAAATTTTCTGGAAAAATCTAAAATTCTAATTTTTATCGCACAAACAATAATGGAATATCCAAAATTGATGAACAAAAATTATGCACCTAAAACACATCTATAAACTTTTTGAAGATAATTTTTTGATAGGACGCGTAATTTTGGTATTAATCGTAAAAAACAACATTAAAAATAAAAATGAAAAATTTGTGGAAAAATGACAAAAGGTACGAAAAAAAATTAGATAAACAAAAGTTGATCACCCAAGAAAGAGACAAAAAATTTTCACAATTTATTTTTTGTTATGATGCGTAGTTTTTGTTTTAATCGTAAGAAATAACATTATCAATACAAAATTTCATTTGTGAACAAACGACATAAGCTACGGAAAAAATAAATCGACAAAGGTTGTTCAGCCGAAAAAGAGCTACAAATTTGCTATGCATCATTTTTTCATGGGACGCGTAGTTTTTGCTTGATTCGTAATAAAATAACATAAAAATAAAAAAATAAAAATGTTTGGTTAAACGTCACAAACTACGAAAAAAAATGTGAGGACAAAAGTTGTTCATCCAAGAAAGAACTACAATTTTATTATTAATTATTACATTCTCATCATTTATGATTGAGAAAGTATTAGAATTGTCCTAAATTTGACACCACAGTTTTTCAACGGATCTCCACGTTTTGAGAGCCCCTGACGCCTGTCTGTCTGTACGTCCGGCCGTTCGTAAATACGATAACTCTCCAAAAAACGAACGGATCAAATCGAGTTTTGGCACACTTCTATTAGCTCCTAAAAGGAAGAACGAGTTCGTTAATCAACATTACTTGACCAACGTTTATGTTTTTTTTTTAGTTTTATGCACCGAAAATGAATAAGTCGAAAATTCTAATTTCAAGTCAAACGACGACAGACAAGTAAAAAAGTTTCAGAGTAGAATTGTAGCTGTTTAAATAACTTATAATTTTTCTCACAATCATTTTTTGTAATACTTGATATTTTGGTTTAATTTTTTTGAAAATACTAGGACAAAAATCGAAAATTCAAATTTTAAGTCAAACGACGCAAAATACTAAAAAAAAGTCTTGGGAAGTAATTAAAGCTTTCAAAAGGTCCTCAAAAGTTTTTCGAAACAATTTTTTTCATATGTTTTAGTAGGTGATTTCGGTTTTATTCATCGAAAATACTATGAAAAGAATAGACAACTCAAATTCTGAGCCAAACGACGTGAGATACGAGAAAAAGCTTCAAAGATCAATTATAGATTTCAAAAAGTCCTACAAAATTTGTTTCAACGTTTTTTTAATAGTACTTTTAATTTTGATTTTATTTATTGAAAATACTATGGGAAAATCCAAAATTCAAATTTTTAACCAAACAACGCAAAATACGAGAAAACGTCTTAAGGAGCTTTTAAAAAGTCCTGCAAAATGTGTTTTAACCATTTTTCAATAGTACTTGTCATTTTGGGTTTATTCAGCGAAAGTACTATGTAGAAGATCGAAAATTCAAATTGCGAACCAAACGGCGTGAGATGATGAAAAAAATTTCAACAAGGAATTGCAGCTTTCGAAAGGTCTTACAAAATTTATTTGAAATATTTTTTCATAGGACTTGTCATTTTTGTTCATATTTTAAGCTAAACGACACAAAATATGGGGGAAAGTTTTCGGAGGAATTTCGGCGTTTAAAAATTTCTAAAACATTTCTTTGAACCATTTTTTGACACAAGTCCTTCTTTTTTAATTTATTTATCGAAATTGGTATGCAAAAACCGAAAATTCCAATATTGCACCAAAAGATGCGAGATACGTAAAAAATCTAAAAGAAGACTTATAGGATATTTTGTTTTATCCATAAAAACTAATATGGAAACAAAAATCGTTTTTTTAGCATAACAGCGCGAGATAGGATAGGAGATAGGATCTAATAGAGATGTTTTCGATAAAGTTTCATTCAAGCATTTCAAGTTTAAAGAATAAATATCTGAGCGCAAAGCGTGAGGTAACCCATTATTGAGCGCGAAACGCGAGAATCATATTTCAAGTTAGAAACGACCAATCTGGTTGCAAAAAGTATAAGGGTAAAGATCATCGAATCTGCAACGAATATAAGTTCCATTTTCCCTGATCAATTTGGTAGTTGAGGTGCAATGAGCTGAACTATTTAAAAAAGTCATTGTTTAAGACGAAAATAAACATACAAAATTTCGAAAACCAATCCATATTAACTTTTTTCAAAGCTATTTTCAAGTTTAGCAGGCCAAAATGAATTGGAAAAATATAGCGTCACTAAATGTACAATTTTTTTTTCAATTAGTAGACTAGTTTAATAAACTAACTTTGCAATAAAAGTATCTCTCCTTTAAAATTCTCCAGTAATAGAAAAAGTAGTACTTGCTTCAGTAGTACAATTATCAAATATTGGATAGTGTTTTTCCCTTTTTTCACTGTATCAATAGAACTAATTATGTTGCAATCCCATACTATTCTCAACATTTCTGCTATCTGTGCTTGTTGAAATATTCTGGAAATTTTTGTTTACCCCGTAAAAACTAAAGGAAATATTATATTTCTTATTCCGATCATAAAAATTTGTATTCAGGCACAGTTTACTATTATGAAATTAAACAATAAAAACTATTCGTTATTTTGTTGTGTGGAGATTAGATCATAGTTGGACACGAAATGCTATAAGACCTAGAAAATATGATGACATGTAAAAATTAAAATCAAGTTTATTAATGTTAAGCCGTTTATAATAATCATATACTGATAATAGTCGTGTGAATTTTAATAATATAGATCTGAATCCGAAACTGCATCTGTACTTGCCTCTGTATTTGCGTTTAGAACTGAATTCTGATCTGCTGCCGATTTTAAAGATCATTTTTGATTTTGTCAGCGATCATTATCCCCACTTGTACAGCAATCCTACAAGATGATGCAATAGTTATGAAAAACTTTGAAATATAACAGTTACCTCAGTACATATGAACCCCTAATTTGTTAATATTAATATTTAATTTCAAATACTTGAAAATTTCATATTTTATTACCTTTGGAATAAAAGTATAATCGGGTCCTACGGATTCACAGGCAACAAACCTAAACTCGTCGTGGTGCAATTATTACAGTGTAAATTTCTCAATTTTTAACACGATTACTAAGAAAAATTAAATATAAAATTGATTCATTATTATATTTTTTATGGAAAATAGATTTGTAGACCCCATGAATCGAAAACCTTTGCTACTTGTCACTTCATGTAAATCGTATGGCTGCCTCTACACGGAAAAGGAATTAACATTGAATCAGAAAAATATCGTTACGATTACAGACAAAACAATATTTTATTGATCCAAGAAAATATTCCTTGTCTCAAGAAAATGTACTAGATTAAAGAAGCTTGATTTTCATTGTTTAAGTATATTTTCTTGAGACAAGACAAATTTTCTTGGATCATGAAAATATTGTAAATCATACTGTAAATCCGTGAAAAAATATTTGACTTATGCTCATCCCTTCGAAATCGTATATCATAGTACTAGTCCTATGAATCTAAAAGCATAGTCTCAATGTATTTATTATATTAAATATAATTTTCAAAAGTTTGAAAATTTTGTCACATTTCAACTTAGTAGTTTAAAAAAGGATGATCTATTCTTTCTTAAAATAAGAGAGTAAAACAACAAACGAAATTTCAGACAATAATCTAAGTAAAATTCGCTGTTCCTCGATTGTCCCTATAACTACTACAAATTGAAACAAAAATTGCTAAATAATATTACCATATTATAATTAGGGAAGCATATAGTTAATGAGTTTCCTCCCTCGTTGATTTGTCATATACATGATTTATCAACAAAACTTTCACGAAGTGGAAAGTCAACAGAACAGTGCGGGAAGATTACCTCTAATTGCTCTTGTTTATAGTCGTAGTGGATATAATAGGTCCTATTACAGGTATAGGAGCTGTAGATTACAAGGCTGCAGAGTACGTGATCGATATAAATACGGGAATGCCAAATATATATCGTTAAGGTAATACTAGCCCTAGCGCTTTAATTGACTGGTTAGTCTTACGAAACATTCCGTAATACTAAACATTACGTTTTTAATTACTTAGAATTTTTTTTTAAATAATTGGGAAACCCGCGGATTTGCACTTATCCGCGGAATCGGCACCCTGATTAAGTGAATTTTTACCAAGTTTCTCTTATTAGGGTAATCGGTACATTGGTTGGCCACCTCATTTAAATATTTTTATATGAATGAATACTCAAAAATAAAACTACTAATAAATAGTGCAGAATGAAGCGAAACAATTCCAAAGCCTATTTAAAAAAGCCAGGTTATTGCAGTGTAAAATTTAAATGCCAGAGCATAAGTAAAATCAGTGATGCTGAATGAGTGAGGAATTTAAACGAAATGTTGTTGAGGTTAAGAGTGTCTGTCCGCTTCTTGAAATTTGTTTTAAGTTACGATTACCAATATCTGAAAAGCCAATTACTAATAACTTCTATGAAATCATTCGATATTGTTTAAACTTTTTACAGACTATTTATAGAATTGTTTGTCGATTTTTTTTACAAATGTCATGAGTGGAAATCATGTCAAAAACAGTTTTCGGCTCCGGCCAATCGTTATACAATTTAGTGGCTGAGCACGGTGCTTCCAAAATCAGTAATCTATAACCTGATGAGGCCATCGAGGTGGCCAATGACTATATTTCACCACATTTCAGTCAATTACAGTGATCAATCATACAATCATTGGTATATGCGAATCACTCTGTCGGCATGGCCAATCATTGTGTTTATTGACATTATATTGTTAATTTCTTTGAACATATACATATTCTCTACTCCTTTAAACGTCTAACTTACTATGGTAACCCATGAGATTCGTTACTAAAGGGTTTTTCGCGTTGCTGATAATAACATTTGAGAGCAAAATTTGAATCCAAGATTGCAAACAAGTGTTCAAAAAGTTCTATAAATTACCGAATTTTTGTGAAAGTCGGTACCAGGAGGGTTTTTGGATTGTTGAACACAAATTTGGAGTAAAAAATTTATTTATTTATCCCTGATGTGCACAGAAGTAACAAAACAATTAACGTGATGATAATGATCTGGCTTATAAACAGTGCACGATTCAACTTAACTTGAAGGAATTGAAGTCAATTCATAAGAATGTAACTCAGTTGAACAAAATTTAACCATATTCAGGGGAAATCAAGAGGCATTAAAAAATGCAATTGAATCAGAAATTATTTCAGCTGAGTTCAACTAAGATGAATTAAATTTAGCTTATCACGAATTTAATCAAATGAATTCAACTTGATTCACAAAAACTCATTTTGTTTCAAAAGAACCCAACCAAATTCAAGAATATTCAGCAAAACTCAATGGAACACAATTTCATTTATTTTAAAAGAAGTCAATTTATTTCAAGAGATTTCAATCTGATTCAAAAGAATTTATGTCAATTCATATAGATCGAATATAAAAAAAAATCAACACCATTCATTTGAATTCAAAAATATTCTCGCGAATTCTACAAAACCGAATTAAATTCCACTTAATTTACGTTAATTTAGGATAATTTATTCAATTTCATAAAATTCGAGTTGAATGAAACTTATCGGAAAGTAAACCCGGCTAAATTGAAGAAAATTTAGTGGAATTCAACTAAATGCAAAATAAATTACATCCTTCATTTATTGTAAAGAATTATATTGATTTGAATTTGAATTGAGAGAGTAAATAGGTAAATTATTGAGAATAAGATGATTTTTACGATTTTTGATGAGCTTCAGGGTATTCGATGACATTAGAGCCAATTATTGAATTTGCGAATAACATCGGAAACATAGCTTCATAAGTACATGGCTTCCCATTTTGCTTTGATTTTTTTTTATGTTTCTTGGACGTTAGTAAAACCATCTCAATTTCTTTGTTTCTTTCATATGATTTTTTCAAATAGATCGTAATTTTTTGTGTGCTTGTTATTTTATCACAGTTTGTTAAATCTATCGAATTTCAATGGATACACGATCAAACTTTAAGGCTTAGAAATTTATTTCAGTATGTTAATCTGTGGGTTCTCAATTTTCTAATGGATTTAATATCAAGATGGCAAGGAGAAATACAATTTTTTGGAATTGATTTCAGCACTATGATTCGCGATCGTTTTTTTTAAGTGCATTTTTATACAGTGATTTCAATATATAATAATATTAATTTCATCCACGACTAGGCAACTTCTTATTGATGTTAGCAATTACAATGCATGTATAATGGTATAGACTATATTGGATTAGTTTTGTCATGGTATATATTAATAATTTTTTTTATTGTGAGTTATATTATCAAAATTACATCATTATGTAATTTTCAATAAAATAATAATAATGCCTTCGATACTGCAAAGAAATAAAGTGTCAATCCATAAAGCTCAAAATTTTCGTGCAGAAATAATTAATTAATCAGTCAAATTCATTGATATTAATCAATGAAAATACTTATTTAATTCAGTGTTGTACTTCTCACTGATTTAAAGTTAGAGAGAATACATATATAATATATGATAATAATTATTTCATATCAAATATTCAAGTAGTAAGAGTACTGTGTGTTGAAATACTTGATTCAGTATCATTTTTAAACTGATTTGTTTTCCCTGATTCAGTTTGTATCACGATGACTAAGTACTTTACTGTTGTTCCAAGGATCTAAAAAAATTATATTCGTTTACTTAAAACGTCATGACGATCATATGTATTATAATATTGTAAGTAATTATACTAACATTTGCAACAAATCCGTAATTTAAGGCAGCTAATCCATACATCGAAAAAAATAAAGGTCTCTGAGATAGTTGTTGAGAAAACTGTTTAATCTAGAGGATAAAATAATATTGATAATGGTAACAGGAAAGTATAACGTATTTTTGAACAGAATTGGAAATTTCTGAAATAAAAATAATATTTCATACCTCTTGTTTTAATTCAACATTAGCATTTGATCGACTTATATAAAAAATAAGCTTTTGAGCTCTACGAGCCTAGAAATGACACAAAATAGGTCAATTAAAAAAATGAGATATTCAGTGGCGGACTGACCATAGTTAGGATTCGAGAAATCCCGCATCTATATAGTATTTTTAGGATAATTATACAAAAAATTATAAGAAAATAATCGCGATATTTGCAGCAAAATTATTTTAAACTTTTAAAAGTTCTGTTCCCGCTTGAATGATGAGGTGCCACTCCAGTCAGCCACCGGAGATATTTCTGTGTCCTAATTTACTCTTAAAGTGTACAATAGACTTTTACTAAAATATTTTTTTTATTTACCGCATCAGTCGCTGTTGCGCTTTGAATGTTTATGTATAAGAGTTGTGATATATTTAATATGCACCAACATATGCCGTCTATAATAGATATTACTGTATGTTTATTAAAGTTGCCTTCAAAAATAGAATTGAACAGGAAGTGTGAGTTCCCCAAAAGCGAAATCATAGTCGAAAGTATTGACAATGATATTGGCACTCCATATATTCTATCTACTTCCCAAGATATATTCGAGAGTTCCAAATGTAAATGCCTAATTATGGAACAATTAATTTTAAAAAGGTAAATACTATAATATTCTTGAGGTGTAATTATGTACTTACTTTACTAAATCTATAAAGTTTATTCTTCCTTCCGCTGTCGAAAAATTAAATTCAGCAGGCATAACTAAGTTAATTTTTCCTCGTTTGAAATTGAATTCAGCTTTTTTGAAGTGCATTTTATTATAGGCACTGTTTTCTAAAAGTTTATTGATATTTTTAAAGCAGACCCCTATACATCTGTAGAATAAATTACAATTAGCTTACAATAATCTTGATATTTAAATTAAACTGTATTGCCTAATTAAATATTAAACACGTACGTCAAGATAGTTCCATAAGTTAAATCAAAAACTGTAATTAAAACAAGTGGAGCAGTTACACTATAAATGCAATATAGATTTTGTTGAATGTCGACTTCCATTAAATTCTTTTGAAACAACACGTCATTGTTTTTCCAAATTATATCAAATATGGTGATTAGACTTAATTCAGTAATTGCTATTATTATCGCAATTATTGTTTGTGCAAAAAGTGTGCGCATGTTAATTTCAGACACAAAATGTTCTAAAGTTTCATTAAGCAGCTCTATTCTTTTGTTGCAAAGCTTTAGCACCTAAATCAATTATGAATATGTAAATTATTAATTCTTTTTTAACTTCATTTACCATATTAATAATTTTATATCAAGGGAAATACCTACAATAGATACGAACCTTTTGGTTATACAAGCATATAATTATTATGATCATTGCACTAAATGCATTCAAAACCCATCCGAAGATGTAAATCAATTCATTTGAACATTGAATAGTGTTAAATTTGCATGCGGAATATCCATGCACTATTGGACTATAATAATACAAAATAATCATAGACATTAAATAGATCAAACTCAGTATAGGTCTTGGATGTCCGACAGGGATTTCAACAAACTGTAATCCCGAAATCCAATTTATGGCTGAAACGGGTAATAGGGCATCTTTCAATTTTTTCGGATGCCAAGTTAGGATATTCAAGATTTTCATGATTTTTGATCTATCATGCATTCATTCACTGAACGTTTACTGTTATTATTCATATTGTAAAGGTTACAGTCATTATTAAATCTAGGTAAATTTTTCTTATAATGCAGTTTATGTGTCGTTCTGCCACATATCATTGAACCAGATCTAGAACATAAAAAATAATTTAGTGTTATACAGCAAAATACTTTTAACTCTTCAATTAAATGAATTTTGATTCTTAAGAGCTTTTGGATACAAGAATTTAAATTCATGAATTATATTTAACAAAAGTTAATCTATCCTTATTTTTCATGCAACATAATGATATTAATCATTACAAGGATTTTTCTAATAAAATCATCTTTCCTTTATTCGAGTAATGAAAAAAGTACATGTTCAGTACTTGCTTTAGTAGCATGATCTATAAGTTTCAGTAATATAATTTAATATTATTATTTTCAACTGCTAAAACTGAACGGATGAACACGCTATCAAATACTGTATTTTGTTTAATTTTTCTTATTATGCTGTATAATTTTGTTCACATTCGCATAACACAATTAGTATATGTGGGACATTCCGAGGTTTTTTTTTATTTGACTGTGCAACCATGTCAGCGATTTAACTAGCTACTTTTTCCTAACAGAAGGTACCCAAGAAACCCCAAAAACAAAATATTAGCTTTTTCAAATCAAAAGTTCACGTGCATTTTTTTAATTTGACTTTTTTCGTCAATTTTAATTTTATTTTCAAACGTGCGTAAAAAAGACAATTCATAACCGATTTTAAATTGTAATAGCTGAAATTTTTCATTTTGAAGGGTAGTTTAAGGTAAAAAATTTATTAGTGTCAAAAACTGAAAAAAATTAGGCGATCTCGCTTTCGTAAACAAATTAAAGATATAATATACTTAATAGAATTTACACGAAACTAATTTTAGCGAAGCCTATGTTCTGCTTTTACATAAATATTTAGAAAGATGAAAAAACTACTTTTTATCAAATTTACCATTTTTACATCGATTCAATTGCTACATTCCAAACTTTATGAGTGAATATTATATGCAAATATATACATAAATCCTTGTACAAAAAAAGGCTCAGAGCCTTTTTTGTGCATTTTAATTTCAGAGGTGCAGTGAATTTTTGAAACTACGTCTATTTTCCCGGCCCCATTATTTATTTTGAAAAATATTGTTTTTATATAAAAGAAGGGAGTTTCTATACATAGCGAAAAAATCCAGCTGTGCGTACCGAAATTTCGGCACAAATAGCCCCTTTTCCAGATCCCCATATTCGTACCGAAAAAGTCTGGCTATTTTTATCGAAATATCGGTACACGTAGCCACGGCTATAAAAATATTCTACAGAGAAATTGCTTATTTTGTAAAAATCATATCTGAAAAATGAAAATCTTGTTGATTTTCTATGATTTTGGTCCAAAAACAAACTATACATTGAAAATCATATATTTCAGGAGAAAAAATTATACACCAAAAATATGGATCTCAGCAAATTTTACACATTTGCTCTGTGAATCATTTTTTCATGTAGTCAATTGTTCATGAGTAGCAACACCTTTCAAGATGAAAATAAAAATTTCCTTTTAGTTTTTCTAATTTATGAAAAATGGTGTTGATTATTCATAATGCACTTTTATAACAGGCCTAAAGATCTTGAAAAACTAGAACTATTTTGTATTCAACATTCTTCTTTGCAATCAATAGGATTCGAAAAAAAAATCAATTTTCATTTTATAACATTTTTGGCTTTCAATAAACAAGAATTTTTTATTTCATCTAAATCGATAGAATGCGTGTGTTTTAATATAAATCACAAGTCACATCTGCGGCCTCCCTTATTCGGAAAAATTTGAGATTCACAAAAAGTTATGAAAAATTAGTGGTATGACTTGAATTATTTATGTGTCCTATCACAGCGGTGTCTTCCCGTCCTCCACGAGACGTTGGAAAATGAAATGAGATAGGGGTGTGACCTACATTGTTTCTGTGACTAATTACAGACTCCGAAGCTAGACTAAAAAATACAACATTAAAAATGACGGACCCAAAATAATTGTTTTTAACTAAAAAAAAACGTTTTCATTTGACTGAAAAGTAGTTTATTTTTAATCCGTTTGAAGGCTTATTATATCATACAATTATTTAATATTAACCTGTGATGATATTCTGCACTCTATCCACAACTTTGTCATATATCAGTTATAAATATATACATTTTAAAAAGTTCTAGTTAAAGTTAGAAGACGCATCTGGTTAAAAACTGTATCGCTATTTTAATCAGAAATTCTGGTTTATATGACTAGAAATTCTGGTTAATTAATTCATATCATTTTGTTTCATTCAGTCGTCTTATCAGAAAAAGCTGCCGTAATCTACCTACAAACCGGTTGTACAGTGATACTTGAAAACTACTACCAGATTTGTCAAATGTCTGAAAAATATTCTCGAAAATATTATCTGTAGACAGTTAATAAAAAAAGTCAATGTTCGAAAATTTTTGTATTGCCAAGCGATCTGCGCGCATATTGTATAAAATTCCGAAGAAAATAGTCGTGACGAAGGTTTTCCGAAAAAAAATGCATCAACAATATGCTGCTATTGCCTCTAGTGTTGTATCTATTGCCATTTATTAATATATGCAAATACAGAGAGAGGAAATTTGAGCTAAGCGGAATATAGTTGCTATATTCTGTTTTTGGAAACTTTCGTCAGATTATTTTCTCCAGGATGCAGTCCAAGTAATTTCAGAGAGGGTTAGAAAGAGCCCATGAATTCGATTTTCAAAAATCGATTTTCAACAGAATATCTAGTTGAGCTTACCAGAACATCTGGTTAGTTTACCAGAATAGCCGATTATGTTGACCAGAATGTTGTATCCCTAAGCGACCAAAAAACTGTCTAATGAAAATTTTTAGTTAATCCTACCAGAAATTCTGGTTGAATTTACCTCAGTTCCTGGTCAGAATTACCAGAATATTGTGAACCAGAAATTTCTGATACTTTTAATCAGAATTTATAGTAAGGGCATATTTAACATTCTATTCTGGTTGGTTCAACCAGAACATTTTTTTAAATCAGGTCAATGAAGAAGTCATGAGGTTATAAGGGTCATAAGTTAATGAGGTCATAAAGGCATAAAGAGTATAATATTCAATATAATGGTGAAACCCTTGTTGAAGATCTTTTTTCAGTGCACACTTGCATGTTATTATTCTAGGTGAAAATATCAAATAAAACGTAGGTTCAAATGCGTTTTCAAAGTCTTTAAAATTGCTACGGTTGTTTAATTATTCAACTGGGAACGCATTTATAATTTAAAAATCTCTGCCAGCAAGTCACTGTTTCACTTCTGAAAAAGTTGACAATTCAATTCTCTATAATATTTTTCAAATTCAGCAATTCTTCTATAGATTTAAAAATGTTATTTCATGTTGAAAGCATTAGTAGTTGAAGTTTTCGTGATTCTTACAAATTCGCAATAATTTGACATCTAAATCTTATACCTGATTCCTACCTTATTTAAATATTTTTCTGGACAGTTCATGCCAAGAAATAAATGTTTTTCTGTATTGGCATCATTGAAACGGTCACACACAATGAGCTCCGACCAATAATAGGCTTACTGAAAATCTTGACAAAATCGTTGACATACACGTTATTATTCAATACGCTTCAAATTGATACATTTTAAGTTGAACCAGGGTCACGGAATTTTGTAAGATTGTAGTCCGAAGAAATGATATCCATTAATGATTAAGTTTAGAGTCCGATCAGATGAGAATATTTTTATTTAATTTCGATTTTACGTTTTTCTTGAAAAAAGGTTAAGGTTTATTGATTAAATATGGTAATCAGCTTTGAGAAAAGATAATATAAACCCATTTTTGTTAACAAAGGGTGGTATATAGGTGATGTAATTCGATAGAATTTGAATAGCAATCTCTAAACAAACATTTTCATCTTTAAGAATTTCGTAATTTTTCATTTTATAAGTCATGTTCTGAATATTATGAATATTGCAACACAATAAGCACCAAATTTGTTCATTTTGTCAAGATGATTTGATAAAATTATTTGAAAGACTGTTTTGACTAACTGTAGTCATGATAAATTTAGATTTGCAACTTTTTTAACGTTCGTAGGAAGAAAACTGTTTTAATATTTTAAATATAGCAATATAGTAGGTAACATATTTCTTCATTTTGATAGGATGAATCGACTGCTCTATTTTTAAATTTAAACTCCTATATTACCATTTGGATAGAAAAAAGGGTAAAAACGGTTTCAGGTAAAAATGCTAGAGGTAATCTCGGCAATCTCGGCAAGAAAAAAAATGAAGAGCGGCAAGGTGAAAATGAAATAGATGTGACGAAGTATGATTTCCCATAGAAGATCTATAATCAACACTTTTCATCTTTGTTCACGAAAACAAGAATATGTACTAAACCAATTTTTTCTTAGTATAGACGTGGAAAGTTTGACATGGCTTATAGTTTTACAGAAAGCCAGTGATCTCTAGAAGAAAGATGATGAAATGGAACCTAATGTAAAATGTATGTGTGGATGTAGAATGTAGTAATAATCCAAAAAAATTACACGTTTCTAAAAATTGCTAATTTCAAAACATCCTTTAAGCAATATTTAAACAAAACACAGATATCTTTCTATAAATTTAAGTAAACTTTTATGCCTTAAACTCTTGAGCTTATTGTCTCTATTTAAAAAATTCTTTTAGGAGCTTCGAAACATACTGATTTCTAGACTTTCTATAGTAGTATAAAAAAGGCGGAGAATGAATAAGGAAAGAGTGAGATGTTATTTTTGGTGGATTCTTTCGTTTTCTTCCCTTTTTTGCTTCCACATAGAGGAAGCTTTGTGATGGTAACATTTTCGAAAAATTTTAAACGCATTTAATTAAACCTTCCTCAATTTAAAAGTGTCTAATACAATGTTCTAAGCAATTGTCCGGATGTGTGTGTGTAGATGTGTGGATGTCACACTTTTTTGTGAATACGATAACTTGAAAATGGTGACAGATAAATTGATGAAATTTCGAGGTCTTATTTTCACCACTAATATCTTGAAACTGACCAAAAGATTTCTAAAAATATTCATTGCATTTTTTTAGCACTTTATAATATTTTAAAAATCGATGTTTTATATTAAAACTTTTTTCATTGACATTCACATTTATTCACATAATTTACAGTTGATGCGAGAATAGAAAAGTTGTGTAGATTCGAGGAGAATCATTTGACCTATACCGCCGTAAAAGTTAAAAAGATACTTATGTTTGTTCAGCTTCGAACGGACAAAATCAACGAGAAAGATTTTAACGCGAAAAAATATGATGGAATTAATTTTCTATAAATGTTTCAACATCATTCATACAAATTCATGAGTACTTTTCTCATTCTGTAAAAAAAATACATTTTTTGTTATTTGCTATAACAAAATCCGCATGCTGATTTTCATAGAGAAAAATACAGGGAAAAAAGCCGCGAGTCGATTACATGTAAAATAGCATTAGACCTTATTGTATTAAAGACGGAGCCTCGACGCTTTTACAAGTTAAAAAGACCGCGAGTCGACACGTGGTTAGAGGCCAAATACAAGTTTTCAGTGACTTACGGTTTAATCCTCCAGCGAATTATAAATCTTAGTGGCAAAAAACTTGTTATTTAATCAAATCTATTGGTTTGTCAGAATTCTTGTTTGCGTAGATAGATGCAGTTTTCTTTTTCAAATCGATTGATGTGAAAATCTCATTTTTGTCAAAAATATGACATAAATGTCTTCAACTTTTACGGCAGTATAATATTGATACATTTTATTGAAGAGTAGGGAAGCTATGGTAATGCATAGTATTTGAAAACATAGTTTTTTATATTAAAGCTTTTATCACTAACATAATTAAAAATTGATGTAAGAACGTAAAAGATTCATTGATTCGAGGCGAATCGATTGATTTATAATATTAATACACTTTATTTGAGAATAAGGAAATTATACTCATTTATAATATTCGAAACATCTGTTTCAAACAGAACAACTTTTTTTATCAACATAATTCAAAGTTTACGCATGAATAGAAAAGATTTTTTGATCATAAATTTTCAAATAGAATAATTCTGACAGTTTTGGTAAAGAAATCATAAAGCTGGGAAAGGGGTAGGGTGCAACAGAACTTCCCTCTTCCCTTTTCAGCTCGAAAAATTATTATTTCGAATACAAAATTTGATTTGTCTCATTTTTCGTTTTATTTTAAAAGTTTTTTGTATTTTTTTGTAATTTTGCTTTTTTTGTAAATTTCTATTTTGAAATTGATCAAAATGAAGACTTTGGTTTGTCTATAATTAAAAAAAATCACTAATGCTTCCTCTATGAGGAAGCAAATACATTTGCTAACGGGAAGCAAAGGGCTCGTGAAATGAGCACCATATAATTACGCATGCAAACAAAGTGGAAACACTCGATATCGAATTGCCAGATAGTTTATTTTGTTATGGAAATTAAATTTTAATTTGTGACATTTTTTGTGTTCTGATTTTGTTACATAAAATGGTTCATAAGATATAGCAGATTTAATTTTGATCTTAAAAGGATGTATATTTTCTTCTTTAGTTTACTTTCGCTGGCGTGGTCTGCGCCCCGGGGTTCGAAGCGCTAGTATGTCTCGAGGATGCTGTTCATTCACTTGGTTAAGATACGAATCAAGGGATTGCATGATCCACGTATGATATGTGTTACCATTCACGAGTATAAAAACATCAGGACTATCAAGATCTTCTGTGCTTCCAGCATAAACGAGAACACCAAACAGTTTGTGATCCACAATGAAAGCAGAACCGACATCCTCATGGATAAGGCGATTTTCTCCAGATAATTGAGAAGTGCAAATATTGTCTGCTGTAATTATACGATTGGAGTATCTGTAGAAATTGGTACAATTCAAACGGCTGATTATCGGTAAATGCGTAATTACTCGCTGATCAGAGATGTGATTTGGTCTCGTGGGTTGCAAAGCAATAGTAGTAGCAAATCGGGATGGAGGTCCTACATAAAGTGATATTCCTCGATTCTGTGATGGAATTTCTAAACTGATGCCTGGTCTAATCAAAAGCAAGGTAAGATGTCCATTGATGAATCTATCAAATGCATGGTGATGTTCAACACCAGATACAACTGTGTATACGGTCAACGCTTCTTTTGCACATTCTGTAGCAGTTAAGATATGGTCCCGCGAGACCATAATACCTGTACCAATTTTTATTCCATTGCGTAGAATTTTCACAATGTGGATACCGTCTGTAATGCTATATTGGTTGTGTCCAAAGAACGGCTGACCAGTCATACGTTTCTTGCGAAAGTGGATATTTGATGAATCCTCTGCAAGCATAATAAATTAATCATTCAGTACAGTTTTATTTAAATATTCCTTACTATATAGGATTTATTCTCAGAATATTAAATAGGTTGGTTGCACACCCACAAAATAAAAAAATTATACGCAAATCTGGTTGAAAATCAACATAGGGGCTGAATGTCAATTTATGGGGGGGGGGGGAAATGTTGCCATTGGGACAAATATTTACCAGAGGGTGCGGGTGATATTTTTGGGTTTTTTGGGTGTGCCGTCAAATCGTCTTATACAGTTTCGATAGGATTTTTCACGCCCTTTTAATTGATTTTATGCATTTTTTGCAAAAATGAATATTTAACCTTTAAACTGAAGGTCAAAAATACATTTCACCTTTTTTAGAATTTAGACCATTTTCTTGTTTATTTTTAGGCTCTAAAGAAAGCTGAGCTTTTTTCCTTTAAAATCTTTAAGATTAAAAAGTGGGCCGACATATTTTTACTTATAAAAAAAGCGTCAAGTACTGTGGCACGCACTATGACGTCGGCGCTCGTCCATCAGGTACACTTTTTCTTCATAAGGTTTTTTAGAGGGAAAAAACTCAGCTAAAATGTAACAAAAAAATTGCCGAAATTTGATTTGGTGAAAAGGGGCAAAAAGGAGTTAAATAACTTTATCAGATGCTTGCTGCAAAAAATAGGATGTGATACAAAAGTAAGAAGTTATTATATTATATTGTTGATACTGGAACGAAATCTGAGAAGATACATTTTATAAAGGAACAAATAATAATTCACAAAATGTTCTACCAATAACAACTTTAATACTGATTATTTTTCCTGTCAAAACCTTACAAAAAGCATGAGCAGAAATAGCATTTCTAAAAATAATACATCTGTGGTGAAGTACTGAGCATATGTTTCGACATTATTATTTGCTTTTATTTAACGTATGTAAAATTGTTGAGAGATTAAAAAACTTGAATTAATTTATAAACAGGATCACTACATTTTTCCACGGGGTTCAAGAGATTTTGATAAATCTTAGTAAAACTATATCATTGAATGAGTAAAGTTTGCAGTTTTACAGAAAATATTTTTTTTTTTTTGGTACTTAAAATCCAAAATTAGCGGTGGGGTGGTACTTTTTTATCATAGAAAAAAATATCGAGTAAGTTGGCATTTGCAGAATCGTCTCAATAATCAGGCTTAATTTTTGTCGAGTTAAAAATTTTATCTGAATGTTTAATAATAATAAATACATTAATCTTATGTGTTATGTATTAAGCTTTAAACAATCGGCAGCTGAAAAAAAGCAAATTAAATTATCATAATTTTTTTACAATTCATTATTTAGCACAGCTACGAAATATTGTATATGAACTTTTTAAGCAATATTTTTTACAACAAAACTATAGCAGATGGAAAATTGCTGCAAAAATAATTGACATACTCTTGAGTACGTGGTTGTACTTGATTTTTTAAAGATTTTTCGGAAAATTGTAAGTATGGAAAAAACTTATTGTTTATAACAACCATTTGTTAAAAACGGAATTTTTGTTTAATCTGACTGACATTTTATGTAATATGCCCTAAGCGATTCGGCTAATGCCAACTAACCAACAATTTGTTATCCAAAAATATGATTATTTTAAGATAATTATTCCCCATCCCACAGCTAATTTTAGATTTTGAGTTCGAAAAAAAGGTTTCCTAATACTTTCAAGGCTTAAGAAGTAAAATTAGACCACACGTTTTTTGAGTTTAATGAAAGTTCATTGCAGCTAATAAGTAATGAAAAAAAACCATATCGTTAATTAACAAATTCATCATTTTCAAACTATTAGTCACATATGGTTCGATGGTCATTCATTTTGACGCTTATTTTGCTCTCCACAAATTATTACATACACATTTTTCTGTATTTTTTCACCGAAAACAAGAATCCACACAAATCTTTTTGAAAATGCATCATTTTTTCGGGGTTTTTTAATAACAAAAATTCCACAACACTTGCATACAGTATGGTTCTAGGAATTCATTAGGAGGTCATCACGAACGATAATAAAAAATTGCTGCTAGCAAATTGTTCTAGCAAAAGTCATAATTACAAAATTTCGTGACATACCTACTCATTTCTAAATTGTGGTATGATACAACTTTGAACAAAACAAAATTCGAAAATCAGCTTTCACACATCAATTTTCTAATTCTGAATTTTTCTCACGAAAAAAATCACAACAAATTGAAGAATTGCGTTCTAAAAGTTATTTTGAACTTCATTTTTTTTCGTCCCACTGCGCGCGGATAGACCGCGCGGCTACACAAAATAATTATTATCTCAAAAATTTAGAGTCCCTCTACCAAGTTTTTTTTAATTAACGCAGCAAATTATTGGTAATCAAAATATTTGTAAAACAAACAAAAACAAAACTCACTTTAATTAAAAGGACTCTAAATGCTAGGTAACACCTGCAAAAATCATTCAAATTCAATCAGCGGTCAAATGTCAAAACTCACAGTCTCATATATCCAAAAATTTCGATAATTTTGGAGACAATTTCTACTATAAACTTGCCTGACCCAACAATAAAGTTTCACCAAGTTTGATCAAAATGACTGGACCCCATGAAACTAATATTAAGGAAATTGATTGATTAGAGGATTGACCCAACTTTAAGCTAAAAATTACGATAGAAACTTTTCTTTACGTAATAAATTTTTTTTTGTGCAGTTTTTTTCCGCATGTATACTGTACCTAACCTACAAATCTGTATTAGTAAAAATTTTTCTGATAAAATTACAAATTGAGTTTGACTAATCAAGTATGTGACCGTCTGCGAAGAAAGGGACCTAACGCGCGGTAGCTTCATTTTCCAGGAGGAGCGATTGAAGATGCGGTCCAACACAGGAACTCGTTAAGAGGGCATTACTTTGCAGTTTAATAAAAATTAAAATTTTGCAGATGTAGGAATAATATTTATTATTATTAAAGAGAAAATAAAAAACCATCGATGGGTGTAAACAACTGAAGACCGATTTTTTCCGCGTTAGGTCCCTTCCTTCGCGGACGGTCACATATTAATATTTTAGCATTTTAGTAATGGAATAGTGAATAAATCACAAGTTTATTTTACTAAAGTCAACTAGTGAAAGAATTGAATTATTCTTCTGTGATTTCAGTTACTAATCAATTAGTGAATTTTCCCTCTTGATTCTTTTGCGCATACAAAATGGTGATTATGAGGTCAAATGATTCAAAGTGTCTCAGGTCTGCTGTTGTGTTTTATCAAATTGCGTGGTATTTCTGTAAGGGAGTATGTATTATAGTGATTATTGTCAAGGTGAATAAAGAAAGGTACTGATGGCGTTTGTGAGGTGTGGCGTAGCCTTTTTAGAAGTTTCGCAATATCACCTTCTTTTTGTTTCAATAAAATGAAAATATATTGCGTGATATCTTTCTATTTTTAATTTATCACTATTTGATCGATTACTTAAATGCTGTGGACAAATTTGTTATGAATACAAAGTATAAACACCATTTTGTTACATTATGAGTGGATTAAAACGTATATTATATATTTTTAATATGATTAGGTTAACAAAATTTTAACTTCAAAAATTCATTATTCTGCCATTTTTATCGATATGATCTCCATTTTTTTTGGGAGTACATTTTGAAACTAAGAATTTTTTCTTGTACTGAAAAATAGTATATTTTGCTACAAGTGCGAAAAGTAGGCAGTTTCACACACGTGTACAGTTTGCTACACAAGCCAGAGGCGAATCGAAGGGGAGTCGCGGCGAGTTGGAGGCAAGCCGGAAACGACGCGACCTAAAGATGAGCTGATAGCAAGTACTGTATACTTCACAAGAGTTACCAGTGCCTGCTTTCTGCTCCTGTTGCACACGATATTTTTTATAACAAATTCAAGGAATTTTCACTTTGAGAAACAATAACAATAAACTTATGGACACGAAATAAGAGGTTTCGGAAAAAAATATTTAGCTAAAATTTCCATAATTGCAACAATATTAGTGAATATTGATAGTGTCGTTTAAAAAAGGAAAAATTATATTTTATGAAAAAGTTTCCAACATAAAAAATTAACAATTTAAAACATTTTAGTTTTTCCGTTTAGTTCAGCTTTTTTTAGTTTAGTTTTTTTTATTCTGTACAACTTGACAACATTCAATTTATGAAAATGAATTCTTGAATAGCTTAAATTATTAAGAAAAAAATGTTCATCAATGCAAATTTATAAGAAAATAGCTTAGGTACGTATTTGATAATAACTTATTTATTTTCAAAAAATGGATAAAATGAAGTTGTAGAAAATCTTTTTCTTAAGAAAATAAGCTATCATTAGTAAAAATTGTATCATTGTTAAAACTGTGGTAAGAAGCAATAAGAAAAAAGTACGTGGCACTGTTCACGATCCTTATCCGGCTAAAACCTCTTTATTTAATCATTTATTTAATTACGTATTTCTTGATTTTGCAATTTCTGATGATTTTCAAATTCCGTTTATAAATAGCAAAACTAAACATTTTAATAAAAAAGGGGAGGTACAAGATATTATAACCAATTTAAAAAAATGAGATCGTTTTAGTGTTCTACACAAGTCCAACATTACCCCAATACCAATGTTTCGCAGAAAAAATTACTTTATTTAGAATGCAGCTTCACTTACTATGACAATCTCCCAATAAAGTCCCAATCATTCCATTCAACAGAATTCCACAAAGAAGTAAAAGAATTAAATGTAATTTTTTCGACATTTCATATACGAAATTAGACACTCCAGATGATAAAATTCTACTGTTTTAAACTGAACGTTACACGGCAGACGAGAGTTATTGAAAAAGTATGAATAGCGTTCGTCTTATATATTCAACTATGACACTCCTTGCGAGGGGGAATACACTTGCGTATTACTCCGTACACTTCACGCGTAATAGTCGCGTAATAGTCGAAAAATAAGGCTAAACAACCATCGCAGGGTCCAACTGAAAGCAACTGCCATCTAAAAATGACACCGGCTCCCGGTAGGACCGCGGTAAATCACACTCATGGCCACGTCTCACAACAGTGAGATGGGTGGTCACAAGACACGACGAAATCACAACGACAGGCCGGCGAATCCCTCGTGTGTTTTGAGGACACGAAGTGACCCATGGATGACAGCTTTCTGCATCCATCTCGCAAGTGCCTTGGCATATTTTTGGCACGCGGGTATGACTTTAAGGTTACGAACCAGTGATAGTTTCGCACCTCCGAGAG
>JAABKJ010004467.1:0-24330 GCA_011634705.1 Andricus grossulariae
GATTATTCAAAAATAGTTTCACATTCGTTATATTACAATGATCAAAGTAGCTAGAATTTCTATTGGTATTGTTTTTTTCTGTTTTTTTGAAAACCTAGTATAATAAATCTCGGTTTTTTCAACTGATAGGATGTTTTTACAGTCCAAACATGTTTTAACGTAGTTGGGAGTAAGGGATCTTCATACAATTCACAAGATCGGAAACTTATTGGAATGGATGGATCTTTTTCAATATATTTTAACAACTTTCATTTCCGCAAATCTGACAATCTAACACTTGGTAATAACCATTCTATTTTATTACTTTCAAGTTTATACTGTTCATTGGGAGCTGTTTGTAAAATAGCATTTGCATCGCTTCTAGATATTGTTAAAATAATTTCATGTTTAGTATTAATAATAATTTTGTGGTAATCTTCTGCAAAACCAAATATCATACTAAGGGTACAGATATATCAAAGTAACCAGCAGCATTTGTTAATGATTTTTCATCAGCGTTATCTTCAAGCCAACCAGTGTTTCCTCAGTAACTTAATTGCCCCGGATTTAAAGATACATATTTTTTTATGAAACTAGTCAGACCAACATTTTTATTTCTATCACTTTCTATTGCATTAATTTCATATCTTGCTTCTTCAAAAAAAAACAAATAGCATTACAAATTAAAGACGTTTTAGTTAATGGAGTTCCATCATTTTTCTCCAATTTTTCACTTATGTGAAGTGAACTTTTATTGGGTAGTAGACAATGACCTTGATTCTGTACTGCGATTCGAATTTCATCACTGTTGTTAAAAGTGGATGAGGCATATGGTTGATGTGCATGCCCCTTATAATGGGCGACAGATTCATTGTAAATTACAGGAGCTACTACATTTAGTATGTCCTCTTCCATGGCAAACGATAAAACGATTATAGATGAAATTGAAGAAACACACACAAACGAATTTTTATTAAAAACCACCCCTATTTCATCCTAAAGATTTAATATGAAGTCTAACTGTTATAACCTCTGGACGAAAATTAACTAAATTTCCGTCTTGATCAACTATTCGTAATTGAATTTGATCTATTGTTTTGCCTGCGACTGGTACGTAAATGACATGTGATGGGACTTCTACTATCTTATATCCTGGAGGTACTTCGGGAAAAAATTCATGAATCGTGTGCACCTTCTGATTATTGATATACGCACCTGTTGTTATACTACATTCAACTCTCAAAGAGTTCACTTTTATTATTGACACCGGTGAATCAGATTCATGAACTTTATTAGCTTCAAGTACACGATGTGTGAACCCCCCACAAACGACCTATAAAATCGTTAGGTTTAAAGTTTATGTTATAATTACACAAAATATCACTCTGTAAAGTATTATTATTAGGTTCAATTTTCAATGCCATACTGAGGTAAAACGCTTTGTAAATATCCTTGAGTATCATTTATTTCATAGCTACCAGTGGGAATAACCATTTCCGTATCATCAACATAAAATTTATTGCAACCAACATCCACATTTGGAATTGAATTAAACGTTAATAATTCCACAAGTCCTAGAGCATAATTTGTATTGGATGAAAATTCAATCGGTGGAAAATATTGCACTTTTAGTATAGAAGAGTTTCCCGATAGTGTTAATGTGAAAGAATCGTCCATGATGCTGGTAATTACTTAACTGACGTGAAAAAATGTTATTATGCTCTTTTATGTGAGCAGAATGAATTTTTCAATTTCATCTGATTACATAAAAACTTTAGACATGAATGGCCGCATATGAATGTATCATAATTCTGGTACCTTTCATGATTGTATTTTATCCTACCAACATCGGGATAATTAAAGACATCTAAAGGTGGGCGGAGATTTCCAAAACTATCAAAATAAATTACTTCATTCCCAATCTTTCTACATAAATGCAACCCAATGTGTCCCTGAACTATTTTTATCATCAAGATTGACAATGCCTGATTCTCTTTTATGAGGTTCATTTGAAGGTAATTGAATTCGCATAAAAAAACCCATGGAAATATGGAATTTTCACAGATTTCACCTACCTAAGTAAATCTATATCAGCTAAAATTCGATGTGGTAGTATTACTTTAGGTTTTTTTAATTAATTAATTAATTAATTCACCACCACGTCTACTTAGTTTGAATGTTCGTTTACAACTAACTTTATTTTTTTTCTTTACACACATGATTGTAACCAAGTGGGAAGACTTTTGAAACTGACTAGTAATTTTATAAAACAAATTATTCATAATTTTTTTCATTCAGTTGCATTTGAGATGGAGTTCTAAGCACAACCAACGAAACTACCTATGGTCAGTTTTGATAATATCACGCAACCTCTCAAAAGTAAGAAAAAGAAACGACATGGGGACTTACTACCAAATAGTTTAAGAGCTATATTTTGTGGACCATCTAATTGTGGAAAAACGAATGCTTTGCTTACTCTACTTACACATAAAAATGGGTTAAAGTTTGAAAATGTGTATGTATATTCGAAGTCTTTAAATTAACCAAAATATACATTTTAGAGAAAGTTCTACAGTTAGTAGACGAGGTTGAATACTTTCCATACAACGAGCATAGTGAAGTAGTAACGCCGAGTAAGGCACGACCTAACTCAATATTTATATTTGACGATGTGGCATGTAAGAAGTAAGATAACATTACAGCCTTCTTTGCCATGGGTCGCCACAAGAACGTTGACTGTTTCTACTTATGTCAGACTTATGCTCGAATTCCAAAGCATTTAATACGTGATAATTTAAATTTTTTTGTATTATTCAAACAAGATGAAATGAATCTTAAACATATATATGATGATCATGTAAATACTGACATGTTTTATGTTAAATTGGAGGAATTATGTTCAATTTGTTGGAATAAAAATTAGTATGGTTTTGTAGTAATGGATAAAGATAATGATATTAGTCGAGGTAGATACAGAAGAGGATTTGATTGTTTCATAAATTTAAACAACTAACTAAAAAGGGGGCAGCACTAATTAGAATTTGAATGCGACAACATGTCTTCTCAAAAAGATATTTTATATCAAATTACTGAGACTAGTGAAGCCATTCGAAAAAAAAACATAGAATGATAAAATTGGGTAAAGAATCACTTGAAAAAACTTTAAGTGATACTTTTGAGCCAGTTGTTGCACCACATGAGAAAATAGTTGATGATTTTAAAAATGTTAACAAACTTAATACAGTTAAGGATAAAGTTAACAATACAGACTGTACTCAGGATTATTTCACACAAAAAAAAATGAAGGAGAAATAGGTGGAGAGAAGGAGGAGGAGGAGGAAAATGAGCAAAGTGATTACCATGAATCTTCATTCAAATCAGCTATTGGATCAAAATCATTCAAAAATACACAAGATTTAGATCAATTAACTGCTTCTACTTCATGGAATGATGTTGCAAGTAATTATCTTCTTATGTTAGGGGAGAGAAATAAAGATTTAGATAATACATATGGTGTATGAAAATTTATCTAAAAATAGGTTAATGATCGGTAACACACCGATAAGTTTTACTCAAAATTATTTTGATGTAGGTGATGAGAAGTACCCAAATAGTGAAGGTTTGCTTGAACTTTTATTCAAAAAGGAGCCAGATAATATAATTATAGATGATCGTGACCTTGAAAATTTGAAACAAATGATAATTTCAACCAATGCACATCGAAAAGATTACAGAGCTGATCAAGCGCTTCGTGAGAGTAAATCTTTCAAATTTAAAAATTGTATAGAAAAAATTATACTTGAATCTCCTTCTAAAGCTGAAAAAGAAAAAAGGAAAAGTTCTGAATTGGGGAGAGAATTGATACCAAAATATATGAACAATAATGAGGATAGTCAATTAGATTACGTTTATTGAGATAATCCAAATGAATTAGTGGATCGATTACATTTACTATTAGCGTCTCAAGCGGCTGGAAATCCTAGCCATGCAAATGAAATTATATCTATTATTAAGGAATTACGCGAAGCTGAAATTATTTATTAATTAGTGTTTCATCAAAATGGCCATCATTTCCACGATGAGTATCGATGTATTTGGACGTCAGTTTAAAGAAGCTGAAATTATGAATCATGGACTGCCCGGTATTGGATTCAAAATTACACCGGATGGACACTTTAATATTGAGAACAAAAAGTTGTGTAACGTGAGTGAAGCTGAAAATCAATATGATGCAATAAGTCTGATGCAGCGTTTATTGAAAGAAGAATGTATTGTAATCTACAGCATTATAGCTTCTTTGCATAGGCCCGCTAGAAAAAATTATCAACGTCGACATGTCGATATCCGTGGTATTGATGAAACCTGGCAGGCAGACCTTGTTGAAATGCAAGCATATAGACGTAAAAATAAAGGATACAAATATATATTAACGGTTATTGATATATTTTCAAAATTCGCGTGGGCAATTCCAATTAAATGTAAAAAAAAGTGAAGATGTGACGGCGTAATTGAAACGTAATTGAAAATTTTCACATTTAATTAAATTACAATTCAAATTACATTGCTCACCATTGAAAAATAATTCAAAAACCTTAAAGAAACTTTCAAACACTTCCCAGTCTTCTTTACTGAGAACGATGCAACTTCGAGGATGACTGCTCATGAATTTGACACATGATGACAAATTTCCGTCTTTATCAACATCCAGTCCAATGACAGGTTGCTTTCTAAACGATGGATCCAAATTATATGTGGTTGCCATCACCACTTGACTTTTAGAGATGTGTGGCAAATTGATCATTTAAACATCAACCTCATCCACACCTGTAGAAACGAATTCAATCTGATTGAATTTCTCTCCTAGATATTTCATGAAAACCTCCTTCTCAGCAGCCTCTTTTTTCAAATCTGCAAGCAATGTCGAATTTTCATCAAAGACTTGAACCATTAGTTGAGGTAGAAACACAATGTAGCTATTTTCAATTTCAGCAACAATCCTAGGTCTGTATTTGGTTTCAACTCGCCTCAGATTGGAAATTTGATAAAAGCCTTCAACAGAAAGATCCTTCAGCTAACTTGTTGGCACTACATTATGAGCTTTATTTAATATTGAAAAATCCGTTTCTTTCACTTAGATTTACAGACTCAAACTTTTTCGATAAAAAATTAAACTCATATCTTTCCTGAATTAAGTTGTTTAATTCTTGAATATTCTTTGAATGTTCACTTAACCAAATTCGTAGTTCACTTTCTTTAACAGATTTTTCCTCCATCAATCAGATTTCAGAAGACGAGTGAGGATGCATTACAATTCACCCCTTTTATATTCATGATTTATTTACTATATCTCTCTAACATATTATTGCTTTCTCTGTACTAAAAGAATGTGTCCTCGATATGAAATACAATATCCCCCGTGCTTAAAATCAAAGAAATGCTCTCATAAAACATAACGAGTGATTAGACCCTACGAATGCTGCGTAGACTACAGTCTATGATTTTGCAGGTGGTCCGGATCGATAAGAGAAATGGAAAAGAGTCTTGGGGAAAGAAATAAATTAAAATATTTTGTGCGTTCTTCAATTCGACGAAATGTTTTCATAAACATAACGACCGAATGTCAACGCATTTGAAGCTGATTTGGAACTACCATAAACCATACTGATTACTCAGAAAATGTCAGCCTAAAAGACTCATTTCACACCATACGTTCAAAGAATGTGTCCTCGAGATGAAATACAATATTTCCCGTGCTTAAAATCAAAGGAATGCATTCATAAAACATAACGAGTGATTGGACCCTATGAATTCTTTGTACACTACGGTCTTTAATTTTGCAGGTGGACCTGATCGATAAGAGAAACGGAACCGAGTTTTGGGAAAAAGAATAAATTAAAATATTTCGTACGTGCTTCAATTCGAAGCAACGTTTGTCATATACATAACCAGTGAAGGTCAACACATTAAATATCACCCTGAAATACTCATTTCACACGATACGTTGATCAATTCCGAGAAATCTCTCGCACGCTAAACAAATAACCTTCAAATTCCTTCTGGAAGCTTCCTAGGTCAATCACCTCACGACATTTTTACATGAACCCTCAAAAATATTTACCTCCACTCATCAATTCTTAGAAATCTCTCATGCACACTGAACATATAATCTTCAAATTCCTTCTAGAAACTTTCAGGTCAACCACCTTGCGAAAGTTCTAGATGTCGGTAACATGTCGGTGCATGGATTTGAATCCAGAAGTAACCCTGTTTACTATTAAATTATACAATAAAATGTGTCATAATCACTAAATATCTATATGGTTGCTCTGCCATATATTATATTATATTATTATATTATATCCTGATAAAGATCTATTATTTTTTCTTCAAACTTGTTCTCGGGTTAAAAAGAACCCGGTTTTCCATCATAGCCACGGACTAAGTCAAGTGACTGATGATATGCAGATGTAATTAGTTTATTTAATACATCGTGTGAAATCATCTGCGATGATGTTGTAGGTACAAATTTAGGAGCATGGTATAGTTTGCAGTTCTTCTTCTACCGCTGTTATGCTTACACAGCGGCCGCGAGTGTTGGAGGTGACAACAGTCGCCTCTGGATGCTTTCTTTTAGTCTTTCTTTTAGTCGCTTGCTTCCTCATGGTTCATGAAGTTTCTTACATTGCGACAGGTGTTTAATAAAGCCGCCTTCTGAGCTGCTGCCAGTACCCTACTGACTCCTAAATGTTCAAGATGTTCAGTGCATCTTGTGTGCAAATTGCCTGTAGCCGAAATCACAATAGGATGAAGAGATGCATGTTTCACATTTCTCCATACTGTCTTTACTTCATGCCTTAGCTCGCTATACTTCTGGATCTTGGTTGTATAAGTTGCCTGCAAATTTCGGTCAAGTGGACAAGCAGTGTCGATGATGCAGACTCTTCCACCTTTTTCTTCTCGCATTGCGATGTCCGGTCGATTGGATCATATGTAATGCTGCGTCTGAATCGTAACATCCCAATATAAGATGTAATCTTCTTTTTCTGAAACGGGCATTGGAATGTATCTATAGAAAGGCATCCATTCTGTTAAGAATCCTAGGTTTAGGGCAAGCTGATGATGTATAATGCCCGCCACATCATTATGCCTGTGTGTATATTTTCTTTGGTCCATTACGCGACAATCATCAATAATGTGCTCGATGGATTCGTTTGTATCTCCACATAATCGGCACCGGTCAACCACGTCTTGATGTAGCCCGTGTTTGCGATAATTTCTGGTGTTGGCAACCCTATCCTGTATCGCAATAATGAATCCTCCCCTTTCCGGATACAGGACGCCCTTTCTCAGCCGAATATTGGATGCCTCACTGTCCACTCCATATTGATCTAACGCTTCGAGGTGCTCCTGGTGGATGGCTTTCTGTTTCTATTGCGTTTCTAATTCCTCTATGCGTAACATTTCGCTCATAACATCTCGCTTGCTGTTAAAATAGTCTCGCAACTGTATAACTTATGACTCACACAGTTTCCTGACATCTACAATGCCTCTACCCCCTTTATGTCGTGGTAAAACTACCCTTTCAATCGTCAAATTACTGTGGTGCATTCGGTGCTTTGTCATTTCTACGCGGATGATTCTGTTTAATCGTTAGAAGTCGGTGTTCACCATTTGATGAGCCCAAAGAAGTACGTGAGTATAGGGATGGCATAGGTAATGATTGCCCTGATCTTGTTTGCCGAGTTAAGAAAACTCTTCAGAATCAATCTGAGTCTTCTAGTGAACGCAGTCGTCAAGCTTTTCTTAACTATCGTATGATGAATACCCTCAGATTCGAGAATACCCAGGTATTTATATGACTCCCCCTCAGTGATTGCCTCGATGTCATTCTCGAAACCGTTCTCTAGCTCTGCAGTCCCTAATTATCCTCTGGTCAAATGCACTTTTCTGCATTTATTCAGTCCAAACTCCATGTGGATGGCATTGGAAAAAGGCTTACTGACATCGATCAATTGCTGCAGTTTCTGGTACGAACTAGCGTATAGCTTCAGGTCATCCATGTAAAGAAGATGGGTCACTTGATGACCATCCTCGTGATCATGTATGCGGAACCCATGAGACATGCTATTTAGTGTTTTTCTCAGTGGGTTCAACGCTAAACAGCGCCATAATGCACTGAAGGAGTCTCTTTGGAATATACCCGTCGTACCGCGTCTTGATCTAGTTATCCTTGATTGTTCATGATCAAAATACTTGATTCTTGTACCGCAAAGCATCATCGTTGGGCGTCTATAATCTCATCCAATATTACTGGTGTTAATATCTCGATGTAACATGGGTGGATGATTTTAGTAATATGGTGTATCAGCTTTCTGGTTCTATTTCCTTTTTTATATTGAGTAAGTCGACCCAATTTGCCCCTTACTTTGCTGACGTCTATATCCAACCTGATTTTCCATGGCCGATCTCGCTCTCTTCTTGGAGCAAAGACTGCATTTGTAGGCCTAGTTCTGCAGCCCAACGTTCTAAAGGTTGCCACAGCTGCACAGTATACAAGAGTTTGCAACTTTAACGCAGTTTGTGTTTCCTTCAAATGCATAGGTAAAACCTTGCCGTTAAGGTGATCTGTTAGTGCACGCAGATCATTTGTGATGTTCATCTTGGGCAGAGAATGCCTCTGTGTTTTGGGTCTACATGTCTGAACTGCAGTAAAGCATGACTAAAATTCCTTTCAAGGTGCTTTAGTTTTCCTGTGCTTTCGCTGTTCAGATTATCGTTATTAATGTCCGGATGTGGTTCTAGTGGATCTTTTACCTAATGTTCATTATCCCAAGCACCTATGCCTTCAGCTTCAATCAGGTTTTCGTTGTCCACCTTTTTCAAGGGAAGTTCATCAATAGGAAGTTGCTGTTCCACTTCCATTTCGATGGCAGTTATTTCAACAGCCGAAAGCAATTTGTTTAAAGATATTGAGCGTTTTTGATCTGCTAGATTTTGCTCTTTTATTCTTGTGGCTAGTTCTGGGTACTAAAGTAAGAAGAGTCGATGATTTTCTCTTCTTACACTTTGCGCACTTTTCTTTGCCAAAAAATAAAAGCCCATTACATCTCTGTTCATATGGTATGTCTATTTTAATCGCCTTCTTGGTTGTTGAACCTCTGCTTCTGGCACTGGTTGTATTAGGCCATCTACCTCCAGGGAAGGTGGTGGTGGTGCTGGATCATCACCAGGTTGAGGAGAAACGTCAATTGCCACTGCTTATTCGTGTAATGCGGCTTTCTCTGACTGACGTTCATTGCCGTCGTTTTTCCACGCGAACTCGACCTGTTGTTCAATCTCCATTGCTCGATCTTCTGAAATGTTTAGATTAGTCCTGATATCCTGCACCTTAGCGATAAGATCTCTTAGTGCGACTTTCTCTATTTGAGGATACTTCTCAGCAAATTTCGTTCTAAAATTGTATCCTTTTTCACGTGGGGTTTCAAACTTTGCACTTCCATAATAGAGACGCACCAATTCCTCATTCATTGTGGTATCCCTGTTGATGCTCTCCCACGCTGCAGCTGTTGAGGTGGTTGGCTGTAAATAGCTAACGCTGGCCAAAGCATCCTCAGCAGGCACAGCTGATGTTTTACTGCTTACCGTATGTCGCAGATGTTCTTGCTGGCCAGCTGTTTGGTTAGCGACATCTGCCTGACCATCTGGCAGCTCACCATCACCACCGCCTTGTTCTCGGATGAGATGAAGATGTAATCAGTTAATTAAATACGTCGTATGAAATCATTTACGATGATGTTGTAGGTACGAAATTAGGAGCATGGTGTAGTTTGCATGGTGGATCATGAATTTTCTGTTCCAACATTCTGAGGGTTTGCAGGTTGACACATATGGGGCATAAGAACGCCGCAGAATTTGTACAGAAATTGACTTTCGGCTAATTTGTTTGTAATTGAGGGGAAATATAAATCATGTCATGGTAATTAAAAGTCTCAATGACCACAACTGTAAAAAATGAGGTTTTCGTGGTGTAATTGGGGCTCAAATATCACTATGTGTGGAATCGAAAAGGGCCTATTTTTAGAGTGTATGACATTTTTCTGTCTAGATACCTGAGGATATTAGCTCCAGTTAAGCCAAAAATATATGCGCAGTAATCCTTGATAGGTCATCGGCATGTGCAGTTGGTCATGGTGGCTCCTAGGCATGCGCAGTGGATTATGATGTGCTGTAGACTTGTGCAGTGGGTTATGGTGGTCTGTAGACGTGCGCAATAGGTTATTGCTAGTTGAATTTATGCGCTATATGTCACCGTAACAATTATGGTTTAAACTATGGTGCAGACCACAATCACAGCCATGAATGTAGGTATTTATATTATGAAGAGAGTTTTATTTTTAAAGTCGCACCTTAATAATTTTTCAGGAAAGCGTTTTATGCTAAAAAGATCGAGACAAAAGTTGTTGGGTTTGCAGGGAGGCATAAGATAGTGACCTTGACTTTGACCTTGGCCTTCATTCTTGAGACTTGTTTGAAGGTTAACTTGAATTTTTTTAATAGAAGTTCCCTTTTTGACACTAGAAATGTAACACTAGTGCGAGAAATTCCGCGTTCTCTACTTCTATTTTATTGCCGCAAACTTATATTCCTGGGGTGTAACGGTCATGTATAGATCATACAGATTACCCCTTTCATGCTCGTATCTTTGGAGTTTCCGATTCCCGAGCTTCTCGTATCTTTGGAGTTCGAGTGTATTTTTTCAGTAATTATCTGTCAACTTAAAGATAGTTAGGCAGCATCCATAAACCACGTAGCCTGTTTTTCTTTTGTTTATAACGTTGTCTCATTTATCAGTTAACGGCAATTGTCTTTTCGTCTTTATTCAAACAAAAGAAGAACAGGCTACATGGTTCCATAAACCATGTGGCCTGTTCTTCTTTTGTTTGAATGAAGACGAAAAGACAATTGCCGTTTAGTGATAAAGGACACAACGTTATAAACAAAAGGAGAACCGACTACGTGGTTTATGGACGCTCCCTTAGTGAATATTCTCATCGGGTGCGTGCAAGGTACGGTGGTTTTTTTCAACAACAATCCTTTTGAGGATAGTTATTCAGAATATCATCGCTCGCTTGCTGACTTTTGCTTCTGTTCGCCCAATATCTTTTTTAGGGTAGTTCGCTAATATTCAGAAATATTGCCAATATTTTTATCGCTATCTGAAAATTCTCAACTCTACTAACTTAAAACATACTCCTGTGCAAAATGCGGTGCTATGTTTGTAATAGACCATTTAATGTGCGTCAGTTAGCATTTTTGAATGGCGATGAGAATATTAATAAACGTCAAGCTGCAATTACTAGACGGGATGAGCTCAACCATCCACCATTAGCTCTGGATGAAAATTCGAGGCTATGCGTCAACTTTAATCGCTCAATAATTGATTAAATGGCTGCAATTAATGCCGATCCACGGTGTTTTCGATCGAACGTTCTTACCCAAGCAGCATCCCAAACTTGTATATTTTGTAATGCGCAAAATGACATACATAGATTATCTATATAATGCAGGGTTCAAATCTTCATCAAAAGAAATATTTATATACCGGAAAATGTTCGTTCTTGTATGCATCATTTGGATGCGAATGGTTTTGTTTTAAATATCCTTTTACTTGGTTTGCAATCTATTAACAGGCCTTATGTTATTAGAGGTGAGCAGTTACAGGCTTTCCTTCAAGAAATGAGAAACGTGTCATTAAGCAAAGGTAAAGGTATAGATTGGGATAACTTGACTGAAGAGGAATTTAAGAGTGTGTCGCCGATCAATAAATGTCAATTTGAAGAACTTGTCACATACTGTGACCCGGTACTTCAATATGGAAAATTGAGATATGTACAAAGAAAAGATTTATTACTTTTCTTGTGTAAAATGAGACAGGGATTAAGCGATGACTTTTTGAAATTGATTTTTGATTACAGTAGTAGAGAGAATGTGAGTTTGGTAATTGATTATGTCAGGTTATAATTATTACAAAGATCTGTTCCGGATAATATCGGAACTGAATCCATAACTAGGCAGCAATTTATAAATCAGCATGTAACAGAGTTTGGAAACGAGCTCAAGAATCCTCAACCTGAAGAACAAAAAGCAGTTGCTGTGATTGATGCTACTTACGCCTATATTGTAGCTCGGGATAGTTATATTCTAACGATAATAGGTCCGTATTTTTCTGACGCTCGTAAGAATGATGCTAAAATTCTCTGTGAAGAATTTGAAAGAGATGATGTCACGTTAGCGAACTGGTTCCATGATGGTGACATTGTTTTGGTGGATAGAGGTTATCGCGATGCTATACCTTTATTACAACATTTCGGCATTAATAGTAGAATGCCTGCACTTACTCATCCTGGACAAAGACAGCTCCAAACAGAAGAGGCAAATTAATCGCGAATAGTAACTGAAAATAGCTGGATTGTCGAAGTACGAAATGGGCCCCTAAGATCTGTTTTTATGTTTCTATCACAAACGCTAAACCTGCAGCATGCAAAGAAACTCAATAGTTACTATCATATAGCTGGAGCTATCTTAAACAGATATCGTCCTACTATTCATATGTAAGATGCGGGCATCGAACTCGCTAGAGAAATGATTGCTAGGTCAAATATGCCTAATGTTGTTCAGGCGAAAGTACAGGTAGATAACTTAATACGAAGGAACGGTAAGCGGATAGGATTAGATCAATAAAACCTTTTACATTTTCCTGAACTTAATTTAGACTACCTAAAATACCTGACTGTAGGAACTTACCAAATACGTCTTTCCTCCTCGTATATTCAAGACAATATATTAAGAGATAATTATGAGCATTTTCAGCTTGATAAAAACATCAATGAGCAGGGATTCTTGAGAGTACGTCTATATTGAAGATTCCGTAATACAACTAAGCATCAACTTTTTATAGCATATAGATTAGATGTTAAAGACGATCATAATCATGTCGAAAATGATAATGATGTAATTCTTGGATACTATTGTACCTGTAAAAGCGGAGCTCGGACTCCAGGTACATGTGCACATGTTGCTAGTGTGTTATGGTATCTGGGATATGCACGACATCAAACCAATATCAGATATCCCGATAACTATATACTAAATACCGCATTGGATGCTGCAAATAGAGAGGTCGCAATAGTAAATGAATAAGAAGCGAATGTGTGTGCGCATGTTGGTACAAACACGCGCGCATACGCGCCTGCATATACAATATATGCCTTGGCTCAATTGGCTGCGCAACAGCGTCTTGTCTTCACCGAATGGGTAACCCATCTTGCCTTAATTGGCTGGGCAACAGCTCCTTGTCTTAACCAACTGGGCAACACGCCTTGCCTTAATTGGCTTGGTAACAGCGTCTTGTCTTCACCGACTGGGCAACCCGACTTGCCTTAATTGGCTGGGCAACAGCGCTTTGTCTTAACCGACTGGGCAACCCGCCTTGCCTCAACTGGCTGGGCAACAGCGCCTTGTCTTCACTGACTGTGCAACCCGTCTTGCCTTAATAGGCTGGGTAACAGCGCCTTGTCTTTACCGACTGGTCAACCCGTCTTGCCTTAATTGGCTGGGCAACAGCGCTTCGTCTTAACCGACTGGTCAACCCGTCTTGTCTTAATAGGCTGGGAAACAGCGCCTTGTCTTCACCGACTGGGCAACCCGTCTTGCCCTAATAGGCTGGGCAACAGCGTCTTGTCTTCACCGACTGGTCAACCCGTCTTGCCTTGGTTGGCTAGACTGTGGGGGTTGTTATAATTATTTACAGTTTTTTCAATGAGTAACCTATATGATCCCTACATGATCTTCACACCCCAGGGATATGAGATTGCGACAGTAAAATAGAGGTATAGAACGCAGAATTTCTCGCACTAGTGTTACATTTCCGGTGTTGAAAAGGGAGCTTCTATTCAAAAAATTCAAGTTGACCGTCAAACAAGTCTCAAGAATAAAGGCCAAGGTCAAAGTCAAGATCACTATCGTATGCCTCCCTGCAAACCCTACAACTATGCTCTGAATCTTTTTAGCATAAAACGCTTTCCAGGACAATTATTCAGGTGCGACTTTAAAAATAAAACTCTCTTTATAATAAAAATACCTACATTTATGGCTGTGATTGTGGCCTGCACCATAGTTGAAACTATGATTATTACGGGGACATATAGCGTATAAATTCAACCAGCAATAACCTATTGCGCACGTCTACAGACCACCATAACCCACTGCGCAAGTCTACAGCACATCATGATCCACTGCGCATGCCTACGAGCCACCATGACCAACTGCACATGCCGACGACCTACCAAGGATTACTGCGCATATATTTTTGGCTTAACTGGAGCTAATCTCCTCAGGTATCTAGAGAGAAAAATGTCATACACTCTAAAAATTGGCCCTTTTCGAATCCACACATAGTGATATTTGAACCCCAATTACACCACGAAAACCTCATTTTTTACAGTTGTGGTCATTGAGACTTTTGATCACCATGACATGAACTACATTTTCCCTCAATTACAAACAAATTAGCCGAAAGCCAATTTCTGTTCAAATTCTGCGGTGTTCTTTCTAATCTACATTTTTTGAGACAGTGTTAGGCTTTATTTTTTGACAAAATTTCAATGAATTTATGATTTAGACTTTAAAAGTTTTGCTATTACTCGAAATATTAACCGATTTCCATCCAGTTTTTTTTTTAAATTTTCTTATTATACCAGAAATTTTATTCAGCTTATAAAAATTTAATTGAGTCATGCCTTCATAATTTTAGTTACTGTAACAGGACTTTATCTCATAACAATGCAAGGGTCGTCATAGCAGGTACGCGAAAGTAGCTGTGTGCTGACAGCGTGGGGGGGGGGGGCTGCCGAGTTGCCGGGCTCGGGGTGACATCCCTATAGGGCGGCTGCCCGGCCCGGGGTGGTTCCCCCCGATCGCGGTCGGGGACGTGACCGTCGAAAGTAGATTTGGAATCGCTGTTCTACACTGTAAAATGGGGTTTCCATGTAAACACACCTATTGTACTTCTTCGATTAATGCTCCTTTTCCAATAAGCAACACAGTACCGTTCTCTACTCTTCTCGTCTGTTCGGCCGGCAGTTCTTTACGAGAAAGCTGGTATTCGCAATATTCAGTGCACGTGCCGCTCATAGTAAGGCGCGATATACAGAGGTCAGCGGAACATTTTCTTAACCATTTTGTGGACATCTCGGAAACTATATTTCTTGTGCCGTTAACGTTGGATTTGCAAATGGAAACTCCATTTTTGTAAGGAAAGGCGGAGTTTGCTCATATTGGTCCACATTTTCGAACCGATTGAACCATGTGGAGAAGTATATACATGTTGATAGTCATTGTGATGCTGTGATTTCTTACTTCAAAAGTGTAAACAACGAGCGAGAAAACACAAGCATCACTTTTACTGCTTTATCTTAAATTATTCCCTTCGAACAAGGTAGATAATAAAACAGAGTATACGATCGCTACTCTGTTGCTTTTCACTTGCATTTTTTCGTCAACGACCTAGGAAGCCCATGGATTTCTTGAGGTGGCCTTATGGAATGCAATCTCGAATTTATTTAATTACGTTCCTTCAATTTTAAATAGAAAGATTCATCAAGTAGATTCCAAAAACTCGGTATTGTATGATGTTCATCAATTTGTATTGGAATTCCTATTGTACCATTATGCATATATTCATAAGTATAAGAGTATCTTCCACATGACATAAAGGATAACGCATTGCTCTGTCATGTTTTCCACCTATCTCACACCAACTACAACCTCAGTATCCATTGCATTCAACGTGCGCCTGCATTACTGGTCGAGCTACTGAATCAGCACATGCAGAGCTGTACAAATTTCAAAACAACAGTTTCACCAGTTTCCCAGTGTTTAATTGACCCACCTTTTGTACTTAATCCTTTCGAATTCTCAATGAAATGTGACATGCACGGATTCATGAACGTAAATGTTGGTTTCGAGTTTGTGACCCATAGTGCAGGAAGCAAGATAATTTTGAACCATAATTTAGGAGGCAGTTCATTTATGATCATTTCACAAGTTCAAAAGCTTTTCAGTGAAATATTTGGATTAGCCGGTGCTCCGTCCGTTGCAAAGTTAAAAGTTAGAACTCCTGGATATAGTGTTTATATGTCTTTATACTCAAATAATGTGATCTGAATGTCTTCCTGCTTCAGTAATTGTTGAAGTTGGTAGTCAGTGTCAATGGACCACGTACAATTCAGCCTTGTCGACTTTAATTTGTATTTGTTCCGTGGCAATCGTTTCTATAATGTCTTTTTAGAGCCACTTTGCATAAAGGCTTATCACATTTTGTACAATAAAGATGCAAAGTTATTTTATCCCTTGGCGGGTCATAAGTACGAGCAATTAAGTGATTGCTGGCTTTCCACTGTTCAAAGTTCGGACCAGCTAGAGTCTTCATTAGCAGTAGTGAAGCCGCGCGCTCAGAATCTGTTGAATGAAACTTGATCCAGTAAGTTCTCCACATTAAGGGTACATTCGAAAGCGGGTGTACCATTAAAGGATTATAATTGATCGACAAAAAAGATTTCCTGTACTTTTTTCTGTCGCGGTTTTCACCATTTTCATCCTAATCGATAAAACTGATCTTCTTAACTTCGAATACAGGATTGATTGCTGCAATAAATTCAATTTACATATCACTTTTATCACTAGTACAAACAATAAAAATAAATTCAATCTAATACTTTTTCTTCAAAAGGATTAAAAAAAAATTCTTTTCTATGTTTACGAGGTGTTTCAATATGGATAAAAGCACTATTTTCCTAATGGAAGAGTGCTTAATACGATTTTGACTTTTCTTTCTGGATCCTAAATAAGTATAACAAAACCCATTCTTATTCAGTAATTAATTATTATTCAACTGATCGTGATCATATAGGCGATGACAAGAATGTAAAACAGCGTCGCAAAAAATTTCTTTTCGCAAGGGTGTCTCAAAAGTCTTGAAACTTTTCTGAAACTATTTTCCAATCAGAATTTCATAAGAAATATATTTTTTTATTATTTACCAACATCAGTTGCATAGTCGGTAATTATATTTTTTCTTTGCAAGTGTGGAAATATGGAAATAGGTCACTTACATAAGAGAATCATCAAAAACTTGATTGTAGAGACAATATTGTAATGTGAACATTGCTCACCATTCTCTGTTTCTTCACAGCCAATGGAAGTCGATTGTTTAATGTTGTTGTTGCTAAATGTACCTCCTTTAGTCTCTAAATAGTCGTCAATAGTATTCAAGAAGTTACTACATAAGATAATTTCGATAAAATCTCATTTTCGTATATATGTGGGTTAATACCTTATGCCGCGTCACCCTTCAAAATTGATGGATGACCCCTTAATATCATTTTTCAATTGACTTTCAATATTATTTAAGACATCTGAGAGGGTTTCAATTATCAAAATATTCAAAAAGAAATGGTGTGTCAAAAAGGGTACGTACCATAGCTTTTCTTTTCTGACAATTATCTTTTTTGCTTTCTGCTGCATCAGAAGCGGAATCAACTGTACGTGCTAGTAGTTGCACGAACCTTCTAGGAGGCATTGAGTCGACTTCGTTTTTTAAGGCGGACAAATCCTCTATCTGAAACATTATCAATAAGAGAAAAAATTAATTTACAAGTAATGAACTTGGAAATCCGAATAAATTACAAATGTTTAATGTTGAAATTAAACCGGATTGAAGTAGGAATTTAATGCGCGATGTAAAAAGTTTAAATTGGAATTCGAACTGAAACTAATTCAAAATGGGTTCGGAAATCAGATTAGGCTACAGTTGATAACGCCCACATTGAACTGGATTGACGTAGGGACTTAGTTCGAGATTTGAAAAGTTCAGTTTGGCTAGAAGTACAGTATGACTAAAAAAGTTTTCCATGTAATAACATTCCAAAAAATTCAAGATTTCTTTTAAAAAAAAACTCCATTTATTCCTGTTGCATGTGTAATATTCGGGGAGTGGGTTTCATCCCTTTAAAATGAATATTCGCAGAGAAAAATATGTGTCGCTTACTTTTTTCAGTACGACAACATATATTACGGAGAATAAAAACGGTGGCGGGCACCTATGTTAGGTTCCTGTGAGTAGCTTTCGCCCACTAGAGCATGCGACGTCTTGTAAAGGAAATCTGAGACTTCTTAGTGAAAAGCCGCGATCTCCTACTAGGGTTTTGGGTGGGTTTTCTCCCAGTAACTTAAGTTGTTGTAAAATAGCACCGAGATAGTCAACGGTTGCAATGAGCCACCAGACTTTCCGCTAACAACTTTAAATGGAACCTTCAGATCACCAAAAGGGCTCTAATTAATATTTCATGAAGTGATATTTCTCGCTCTCATTGTGTGCTTAGAATTATAATGTTTTGATATTTTTATACTTTCATAAGAGACAAGAAATGTTTTAAAATAGAAGCACAAATTGGATTATAAACGCAAGTAAGACTTAGCCTTTATTAATTAAGCTACTAAAATCCCTAATTTGCGAAGGAGATAAAGGGGTGGGGATAGCGATCCCCCATCCTCGTCAAGTAGTGACACCAGAACTGCGATTTAAAAACCTAAAAACAGAAAACGAGGTTCTGATAAGGACTCTGTTGATTCGAGCGCGATGACCAACTCCTCTATAAGTTCTCTGATTCCATTTACAACTGATACTGCCGAATTACAGTTGTCAGGTACGGGAAATTACTCACCCTTACAACGTCATGAAATGCCTGTTTCTGTTCCTTCTTAGATAGAATTTTAAGTTTTAAAGTGTACGAGGATAGGGAAAATAATATCTTCGTTTGACGGAAAGAACATGCCAGTAAGCATGTTTAACCATCACTGTAGAGTTGTTCTTTCATTTCTTAATCCGTCAAAAGTTACCTTTATCACAATGCTCATGAAGACCAAAATAATAGGGGAAGCAAGAGTGAATTTTCAAGATATATTATATGCAACTATTGATATAATGTGGCGAAATCTAGGTCAAATTCGTTCACGAAAAGAATATGTTAATCAGATAATGCAAGATTTAGCCAATGTAAAAAGAAACTCAGGAGAATCTGTTCCGGGATATGGGGCGTCAGTAAATTTGGTTCTCAATAAACTTATTTTTCAAGTTTTAGAAAATACGCCGGGTGCAGAAGGAGTTAGTATGTGTAAGACTTACCGAACTACTGCGATCAAATATTTTCTGCCCGGGCTGGACTATAATATTTATTCACGAATAAGAGAGAAATAAATAAATTCACTAGCTCAAGCCATCGCACTCGCGAATCAAGAAGACCGTAAGGGGCCTGGAAATCGAGTTTAAATCGCAAAAATAGGATTCAGTACAAACGGTGAAGCCATTTTGTCTGATTTTTTGTATAAAGACTCTAAAGAGTATAGAGACTTTCGGTACAGGTCGATTTTTTCGAAAAATTCTATTTATCATGCAAAATTAAAAGAAAGAAATTTTCGTCGACAGCATCGTTGTAGTAATGAGTTCTACTATTTAGCGAAGCACGGAGCAGGTAAGGAAGTTATTTTTCTCGGGTTTTCGTTTGCGCGCTCCAAGCGAGAAAAGGAAAAACTACCACCCGTCATGACTCAAGTCTACAGGTAATGAAACACCCACTGTGACCAACACTGATACATTCAGAGGCGAACACATCGTATACGAAAACTAGGGACCCATACGCAAATAATTGGGTGAATTCCCAAAAGGTGAAAGATATCAATAATCTGTCTCGCTCAATTTCCTCCGAAAAATAACAGATTTATTCGCATTTAATGTAGCAAGGTACTTCTTTCGGAGTAAGTTGCCAAAAATTGTACAGTTACACTGAGTCGGCGTGAATATTGCATGTATGAATTCGGGGGCGAAATGATTATAAGACATTATATTGTTTACATTTTTATTTCACAGTCTGCATTTAATTATATTATCCACCCCCAACCACCTACACCCACCCAACCTTTTGGGTATTCACCCACTCATTTGGGTAGGGGCCCCTACTTTTCGTATACGGTGTGTTCGCCCCTGAATGTATCAGTGTTGCTCACAGTGGGTGTTTCATTACCTGCAGACTTGAGTCGTAACGGGTGGTAGTTTTTTCTTTTTCCGTTTGAAGTGCCCAAAGGAAAACCCGAGAAAAATAACTTCCTTACCTGCTCTCTGCTTCGCTAAATAGTAGAACTCATTACTACAACGATGCTGTCGACGAAAATTTCTTTCTTTTAATTTTTCATGATAAATAGAATTTTTTTCGAAAAAATCGACCTGTACAGAGAGTCTCTATACTCTTTAGAGTCTGTATACAAAAATCCAGACAAAATGGCATCTTTTCATCCCGAGCAAAATATATTATGGCCAAAACTTAATCCTATGCGCCGTTTTCACGCAACAGAGCGTCAAAAGTTGATAGTAAACAGTTTAAGTATACACAACACGCAGAAGGCAGATGTGAATAATGCATGTGACTACGTATATGTGACTAAGTGACTGAGTAATTGAGTGACTAAGTGACAGAGAGAAAGAGAGAGCAAATGACTGAGTCATTTAAATAGTGAAAATGATGAAGGGAGTGAGTTAGTAAGTCAGTAAGTAAGGAATTGATTGAGGGAGTGATTTAGTGATTTAGCAAGTGAATATTGATTCATTGATTCAGTGAATGAGTGAGTGAATAAGTGAGTGAGTAAATGAATGAGTGAATAAGTGAATGAGTGAGTGAGTGATTGCACGATTTAATGATCGTGTGAATGAGTGAATGAGTGATAATATGAGTGAGTGGGTGAGTGAGTGAGGGAGGCATTGACGGAGTGCATGCGTGAGTGAGTGTATGAATAAGTGATTGAGTGAGTGGGTGATTGCACGACTTAATGATTGAGTAAAGGAGTGATGAGATGAGTGTGTGAGTGAGGGAGTGAGTTAGAAAATGAGTGAGTCAATGAGTGAGTGCTTAGGTGATTGAAGGAGTGGCATATTTTACTAGCCCAAGTACTGGGCCTTACTATCCATTTCTTCAGTGATCTGCTGACTTGAACAATAAATGCATATTATGTACTAATAATAGTTCCAAATTAGACAATGCTCTGTCTGCCTCTCTCAGTCACTCACTCACTCTGTCATCCATACACTACATGTCCCACTCATTCACTCTCTCACACACTCACCCATACAACCAACCCACCCACTCACTCGATCACGCACTTACTCACCCGATCAGTCACTCGATCACTCACTCGATCACTCACTCGATCGCTCACTCTATCACTCACTCACTCGATCACTCACTCACTCAATCCCTCACTCACTCGATCGCTCGCTCACTCGATTTCTCACTCACTCACTCGATCGCTCACTCACTCGATTTCTCACTCACTCACTCGATCGCTCACTCACTCGATCACGCACTCACTCACACGATCACTCACTGACTCACTCGACCCTGCACTTCAAAAGGAAATTATATAACGAAATCAATAAATAAAAGGGTGGAGAAATTATACCATGAGAAGTAAATTAGAAATATATACTTGAATAAGAGATGTCCGAAGGCAGATTGATAAATATGGGATTTTAAAGAAAGGGTAAATTTAGAAAAAAATTTAAATCGATAGATTTAAGGTTTAGCAACCTTAATAAATATTAAAGGAAAATAGTACGAATTAGGGGATAGAAATTATAAGAGTACATGAACAAATTAAGTAAGAAAAGGTAAGAAGCATTTCGAACACAAATAATTTTAGAAATACAGAAACAGTATTTAGGTCATAGGATACTCACAAGGGGCCGTCCATATATTACGTAATAATTATAGGGGCGGGGAGGGGGTAGTGGGTCATGTGTATGATTACGAATAATTACATGGGGATGGGAATATTGTTTGAGCGATTACGTAATCATATGTTTAAGTTCCTATTTTCATTAATCTTTTTTTTCTTTAATTTTTTTTAATATTCCGCGCGTATGAAATTCTTTTCCCCTAAAACGCCGATAGAGTCCGTAAAAGTATGAGCATTAAAAAATGCCTCTAGATGTGCTTTTCTTGTGAATACATTATTTTGTGCGTTTTCAAAATATTTTCCACATTGACATTACGAAAAAATGTCTTGAAGGAACGATTTGTTTCAAGAGCTGTGTAAAGTTTACAAAATCAGGTGTTCTAATAAGTCTTAACGGTGATTACGTAATCAAGGGAGGGGGTCAATCAAATGATTATGCTCGATTACACCGGGGTGGGGGGCAAAATGGGTGAAAAATTGATTGCGTAATATATGGGTGGCCCCCAAGTAGAAATTGTTTGAATGGCAAGAAGAATTCATAATAAATTTTATAATCAGGATATTCCTCATCGAAAAGAATTGTCGTGAAATTCAGCACACTGAAATACAGATTAGGTGAATAGGTGAATGAATTTTGAGCTGAGTTAATGAAGGACTAAGATTTGAAAGTGTAGTAAGGAAAATCTCATTGAAAATTTGAATAGACATTTTCCTATCCGAAATATTGAAATTAATAATATAACACAAATATTGAGAATATTATACTTACAGGTTGAAGTAAATTCTATCTGTTTTCTCTTATTCCATGGACTTAGTTAATACCCTGTAACAAAAACGATAATAATTTTAAACAAAGCAATTTTTCCTAGAAAACTCAAAAGTAGTATAAAATTTTTGGTTAGCAATTGACTTAGACGGGGAGGGGATGTGGAATGAAAACAATACCACGCGTGTTAAGATTTGTTTGTCCTCTTCGAATTTTAAATCGATTATTAATAAAGAAGATAATAATGATTACAGTTATTTTCGTCTTAGCATAATTGAACATTTTGTTTACTGAATTAATTTTTCAACCTAGTTATTTTAATATAGGTCAGACTCTCAGACATGTGTGTTCTTGCGGGATCGGGTGGATGACGCTAACATTTTTTCATTTTCATTCTCGCCAGATAGTGTTGCGAGGCGCACATGGTACATGAAAAAATGTTCAGACAAGTGACAACATAACAAGCAACAATTGAGTCCACTAGTTTTCTTTTCTTCAATATTCTTATCCTTCTTAGTTTTTTATTCTTCACTTAGAAATCTTATTATTTTAATTTTGTCAAAAAAAATTTATTTTCAAATTTTAATTCGTTCTATATGTAAAAAAGTTCGTTATTCTCCCCATTTATCTTAGTTTTCCGTTCTTTTTTACTTATTTTACTTTGATAGTTCATTCCAGTCTTTGATTTTCTGTTATTAGTATGGATAATGCTTTTTCCGTTTTCAGTCATTATGCTTTCAAATGGATTCTTATAAATTTAACTTTATTTTTCTATCTAATTGTTCTTTGATTCAGACAGAAACAGAGCACTATAATGCCAGTATGACGGTTTTAAAATATATGGCTTCGAATCTTTTGCCAGGCAATCGGTAATAAGAATTTCATAACTGAAAATTTTAATATGAAGATCCATGGTATGATGTTTACACGCTCTTCTGCAGAATTTTCTTTTGAGAATGGTTTCAGGAATTCCATTTATCAATTTTTTCACTCTCAAAATCGATCCTTTGACATTTGGCAATTTTGACATCATTTACAGTTTTTCCATCAAGCACATCCAACTTTCTTGCTTACACGAAACAAAATAATCAGTTGTCACGTGACCCGACACGCTTACCCCGAAAGTCAAATGGCTGTATGGTATAATAATAATAAAGAATGAATTTTCTCATTACACTAGAACCTCATACGCGCGCTCCACGCGCATCCAATTAATTTACATGTAATTATTTTATTTGGGAGTGACGTTCAATAAAATACCATTAAATTAACTTTCACTTAAATAACTATTACTTGTACAAGGCTTCGCATGGGCACAGCTCTGACGGTGCAGTATAAATAATTGTCAAGATGTCAAGCCATTTCGAGTGCGCAGAGCACTCGGATGGATGAGCATCTGCGACGTACGACTGCCTTTTGTATTCGCTGCGTCTTGACTACTGTCGAGCGGGAAATTTGACCCCGAGAATAAATTATGGCCATTCGATGACCCAGGTCGAATCTCTGCCTTCAAATTCGATTGTCAAATGCGAGTACTTCTAAGAAAGTCGCATGCAGCCGCGGATTATCACTGGTTGTGATTAAATTCATGCAGTGATTTTAAGCCCACCTTACAAAAAGAAAAATTTTTTCCGGCCCATACACAATGAAGTCGTCAGGCGGTACATGTACTCATGCTAAAGGACTTAAATGATGCTTTAGCAACGAGGATGACCCGTGTATAGACCTCTGTTTCACCGGGG
>JAABKJ010004468.1:0-24328 GCA_011634705.1 Andricus grossulariae
GCGCGCCACCCGCCCTATCGTGGCATCTTGTTTACGTATCGTTCTATTACTCAAAGACATATTAATTTGCCACTCTGGAAATTGGTCGCCTTATAGGAAAAAATCTCAGCTTTCTTTTAAAACTATTTTGAAGAAAAAAAAAGTGTCGACATTTGAAAAAAAGTCAAATTTATTTTTGATTTTCAAAAATTAGGGTCAAATTTTGACTTTTTTTTTAAATAGTTATGACCATCAGTAAGTTTGTGAAAAAATCTATCAAAAACATTTCTAGTTAAATTCTGTTTAAGACAATAGGAAACAAGTTACAAATGTTTGAAAGTAAGGCTTTGCTTCAAACACCCAAAAATTGAACCCCCTCTACTTTGATAAATAATTATCAAAATGAATTAATTTTTGGTGTGAGAACTACTATATAATAGGACTACAATTAGGCCAATTTTTAGCCCGATCGTACAACTTTAATTTTGGAGGTGGGTACACTTGAGAAATTATGCCCCTGATGTGGAATATATAGCCGACTGTGCAATATTTATTATTGTTCACACGTGCCTCAAATCCACCCGGAGACAACTCCAGCCATTCGATATTGAATGCTACTATCTCATTGTTTGGTTACTTCAATGTGAGAATGATCCCGTGTTTCGGAAACAATTCGCCATTCCATTTAGAGTAAAAACTCCCTTCATCAAAATGACGATGGCAAACAAAAAATCTTTTGCTTGTAATTATTGATAATCCAATGTTAACAAGTCCTCATTTTTGCACGCTCTCACCAGATCCAACCAATTGTCTCCCTTTTTTGGGAAATGTGTGAAGAGGTCTTCTCATCTTCTCATCCCCATTCTTATTCCTTGCAAATACTTGCACAGCATACCGATATTGGTATCTTTTTATAGTATTCGTTTCCATCAGTTCACTTTGCAACAAATCATTTTCACAAAAAAAATTACACAAACAACTCGTTGAAAAATACGTTTTTCAGATTGTGTTGGATTATGTCGCATGGGTCGCACATGGTAAAAGTGTCTTTAAAAGTCAACCTTCCCTTGCCTCGTATACCTGCTGACGACAGCAGTGCGCGTCACAATTTTCCTGAAGACGTAAAGAGACAACCACTTTTTACCACTTTTGCATATGAAACTGTACTTTCGGGCATGAGGTTTAAGTTTTCTATCGATAAACTACTTATCACTGAAGGTGAACTAAAATAACAGATTCCAAGAAGTTGGAGACTTTTTTGAACCCTCTTAGTACCAACAGTACTGCAGAATTGTCTCATATTGAAGAAAAGAGTTGCGCTCTTTTTTGATATTGTCGTACTGCACTCTAGACTTATTCAAAGGAATATTTGATGGTTAATGCCCTTAGCAGAATGAATCTCTCTTAATAACTGTTCGTTTCCTGATTCCAAAGAAAATGTTTTATCGGCCCACAATAGTTCCCAATCGTACACACTTTTGGATAAGTGCAAAATTAAATGTACAATAAACGTCACAGCTACTATTCAATACAGTTTTTCAGTATGAGCTACGTGTAGCAATTGATCGGCAAAATGTAATTCACGAGCTTGAATATGTGTTTGTGATAAAATATATAAAACTTCTACAAAAAGAGCTCAATGCATACAAAATCGTGTGGAAATGTATAGAGAAGAATCAATGTGCTGTAATAAAATGTCGACCTTTCCCACTCCCGATCTTTCCAAAATTCTTTTTCAGAGAAAGGCCGCGTTAATCTGGCTACTTGATGAGGACACTTTATATTGGCCAAAAGCGTACCGATTTCAGGTATCAACCGCCGAGACATCAATCCTACTTTTTTCAGTTCCAAACAACGATTTTGCACACTAGCACACAATTGAAAATTACATACAATTTTTCTAAATCGAATAAATGTGATCGCGACTTTATGTCTGAGTCTATATTTTGTGGCGTTACTTTTTCAGCATGCTGAATGGTATCGGCCAGATTTCGGTTTTTCGAAATGATATTTAGAGTAGAGAATATTTAACACATCCATCCGAACGTGGTTTACATGAGTTTTGAACCCATTCTCCAGGGTGAAGACACTCACTGCAACTATCGTGGCTGTTGTATTGTACAAATCCTTGCATTGGGGCTCGTGCCACTGAGTCAATACATCAAACCAATGGAAAAATTTTTATGCAACTTTCGATACCATTAACGTCGCACTTGATTCCCTCTCTTGAAAGTCTATTCATATTTTCTACAAATGGAGCAAGAAAAACATTCATATCCGGTTCGTCTTTACCGAACCAAAGCCCTGCTAATACCAACTCTTTAGTTCTTACATTATAAGACAATTCATTCACCATCAAATAAATGGGCTAAATTGAACTAGTTGAACTTTTAAACATGGGTGCCAAATCAGTATTGAACATTATCGTTGCGTCTTGATGTATGCCCACTAAGCTTTAGGATTTTATGAAATTACGATACAACTTTCCATCGCAAATTTCACTGATGAACCCATGCTTATAAACTCTGTCATTGACAATAGAGTCATAAAATTCTGAATTCGCTTGTATTAATTCGAAATAGGTGAGGATGGGTCCACTGTTATAAAAAAAGTGTTTGTAGTCATATTTCCTGACATTAGCTTGGTGGTCACATGATTTGCATGCTACAAAACAACCTTTGCGAGGATCAAACCTGCCTACATAACCGCGACATTCAATACGAATTGCATGTAATTTTGCCCATTTCTTGGGATAAAATAGTTCGTGAATTAAATACTTTGTATTTGGTGAAATAGGTGTTTAAAAAATGCAATTAATGAGCGAAAATAATTGAAAAGTAGCAGCGTAAGCTAAAGCATTGACAAATGCATACCTAACTACGATAATTATTATTTCCCCAATCAGTTTCATGGCAAGTGCTTTTTGTGGTTTATTGAAATCTGTTCAGGCCATCAGGTCTTCAAGTGTTGGATATTTTTTTATATGAAGCAACTTGTTCTTTATCCACAGTGCTTACTTCTTCCAGATTAATGATAAAATTATTATTGCCAACAGCATCCAGGAAGTAATTATCGTCTTCATTGTCACTCTTAAATGTAAAATTAAGTTGAAGAAACCTTCGTTGAAAGCTGACAGTATAAATGAATCAAAATATTTTGCGAATTGGAAATTTTGTGAAGATAAGTATCACACGTTATGCATTTAATGACTTAAAAAATTCATTTTCTAATTCAAATTTCATTGCCTAAGTGCAAATTCCTCTTTGAATTCAAACATTTAACTCTAATGACAAAATCCTTAATAATTGAGAAAATTTCTTTATCAAGGAAATTAAAATTAATGTTTGAAAAAATTTGAGCATGTTAGAACCCATAAAAAACTAAGATGTTTTCACCTATGAGTTTTGACCATTCGTATCGATTTCCATAAAGTTCATAACCAGCGTTTTTTTTGTCTTAGAATACAAATTTAGGCACAAAATTCCCAAATTGGACTAACATTTTTAAATTTTCAATTAAAACGGTAGATTTCCATGAAATTCATAACTGGATATATTTTTTTGCTAAGAAATGTGATTTCGGTAAAAGAAATCACTGTCGTTTTCACCGTTCAAAATTGCAGAATCTTAAATATTTCGGGAAATATTGTTAAATTTAACGTTCAATTATTCTGAACGCTTTGGAAATGATGTGCTTTATAAGTGGAATTTTTCAAAAAAATTACAAATCGCGCGATTTATGAAATACGGAAAATATCCCGGTGTAATATTTCTCTTTTTCCCTTATCCCGGTTTTCTCCAGGTGCAAGTTTCTCCCGGCTTTCTCCCGGATGGTGGGTGGCCACCCTGGAAGTCCCTGAGTTCTATTATTCCATGGATTTGCTATGATTGTGAGATTCCACGTGACAAGTTTATTCCAACCTGAATGTTAATTTTGATTAATATCCCCTTTTCTTCTCTGAATTTGAAGATATATGAACCACATAACTCTACGTTGACGACTTTTCATTTGTATATTTCATTTTGAGAACACATTTATAAGATTATGCATTTTTTAACGTCAAATGTGATATTTGCAGAAAATATACGAGTAACAACAGGAAGAAATAAATAATTATTTTTCCCTACTTAAATTTAAAGTATCAGAAAAGCTAACACGATTCTAAAAATTGTGTTATTAGAGAATATAAAAATGAATAAGATTAGAATTTTAACTAAATATTTGCATTTCAATGTTTTTAAATGAAAATTTCAGCAAGCGTGGAGGGTTTGAAGGAACAAAATAATTAGTTCTGCACCTATAAAAGTAAGCTTCATTATTATGTTACTAGATATTTTTAGACTACAGTTGGAAATTTAAATATTATTAAGGAAATACTTACACGTATATCAATCACATGCTACATGACATTTAATAGAAAGCAAACGTAAAGAAACGACTGTTTAATGACGAAACGAGTGATCATTCACTAAAAGAAAAACTTTTATTGAAAAACAGAAGCACGATTTTCTATTCTGAAGACTCAAACTCTTTTGAGAAACCACCCTAAGAAAGCAGACAATTATAGTTGGAAGAGCGTCAAGAAAACGCTGTCCGTCAGTAATATATATAGCTTATTATCCGTGCAAACTTATCTTATTGTGAATATTTATGCCTATTTACAATATGCATATATGACTCTAGGAAATGGCTTGTATATAGGGTTACCAGATGGCCCGAGTGAGAAAAGCGGACACTCCGCAATCTACTCCCTCCCCCTATAAAAAATAAAAAGAAGAAAAAAAATTTTGTTAAAGCATTTGAAATAAAAAAAAGAAATAAAAGTAAAATTTCGAAATAGCGTGACTTATTTGGTGATTCTTGAACCATATCATACTGTACCTGGAGTTTGGATGGTATGTAAATCAAAATGAAAAATATATTCGCACATTTTCATTTCATTCATATAGGCCTACATTCATGTTATGTATCATTACTTAGTTACTAGTGTATCATATTTGTCTGAATTTCTGATTTTTTTCAGCAAATTCTGATTTTCTGGGTGCTGTAAATATTTTATAAATTCTCTACATTGGAAGTTTTTGAAATTGAACTGGACCCTAATTAAGTCACGTACGGTCTGTATGGACATTCGATTTCGCTCATCACTCCATTGCGATTCTATGAGTGAAAAGATGCGCTCGACTGTTGCATTGGAAGCGGGAATAGCAAAAAAAGAATGGGCAATTTTCAAGTTTTCAGTATACGATGTGAAATTTTTATTTGCAGCGAAGAACGCACTGAATCTATCATTGCTTGACTGATCAAAAACTTCAGAATCCTCTTTCCTTCGTCCTTGACATTGAGCCATTGAAATACGTGAAATTCTTCAAGAGAATCGGTCCATTTTTCCAAATCTGAAATTACTTGACCGTAAGCGTTGAAAGCCTGGTTTCCAAAATCATTGCATTCAGCATCTTGGCCTTCACTTCTGTTTTTCGAAAGGAAACTTCTAACTTTCAAAGGCAAAAATTTGTGTTCAAATTTGTTGCGCAAAGACTTAAGTACAGAATCAATCATTTCCCAAGTTTCCAAAATGCTGTTAGATTCTCTTTCTAACGCCATAATCTTATTATGGAAAATTGCCACGAATGAGTGAACAAAAAACAAAAAACATTCCGAAAAATCGCTCTCAAAGAAAGTTTTGATGATTTTTGGAGGATTCTCTTGTGAAAGTAAGTAAGATTTTAAACCTTCGAACATTTTTAAAATATGCTCAACCGCGGGAAGGAGACTCAACAACCCTGTTTTGCTGTGATTACGTACTTTTTGGTATGAGGAACCAACAAATTCACAAAAATCTTTCAAGCGGTTCGTCCTGACTGTATAAATTGAGAAAAAATGGTAAATCTTCAGAACAATCGAATCCACATCAAACAAATTGAACTGATCTAAACCGTGGTATGCAGCATTGTGCAGAATGTGATCAGTGCATCCTGCCCCAATCATGTTTGCATTAACTTCATTCTTTGAAAGTGCAAAAATATTGTTGTCCCCCTTCCGATTCACTCCCCCAAAATTTGTGTTCGCATTGTCAGCTGATAAAACTGTCAATTTTTCCAAAATATTGTATTTTTTCAATACATTTGTGATTAGAAATTAAAGCAAAAATTAGCAATAGTAAGAGCTTTCTCGTTTGTCGTTTCTTCAAAATCCAACATTTTGAGTTGTATCCCACCTTTAGTGTGATCGAAATACTGAACAATTAACGGAAAAAGGTTTTTCTCCCCATGATTACTACTATCTGTAAAAATGCTCAAGTGAGAAGCGTTTTGCAAATCTCTCACGAGAATCTCAATAGCGTGAGGAGCTAAAACGCCTCTTATAATTGCTTCAGTTTTCGCGCGAGAGCAGGAAATTTTTTTGGCAATTTCGGAATCAGTAAAAATTTCGCGCATCAAAGATCCGGTACAATCCATTGACTTGAAACTGTAATGGTGCTTGACAGTATGGAACGCAAGAGTTCCTTCCGCAGTCCAAATTTTCAGGGAAAGCTAGGAGCTTCTTTGAACGAAGAAAGTTTGGATGGGACTTGACAAAGAAGCCTTTTGAATTTTTTGGATGTGCTTGTCTGTGCTCGGATGGCAATCCAATGAACGGTTTCCTGTTTTTGAATTAGAAAAATTGTACAGTTCCTTAATTGTGCACCTATGAATACATGCAGGATTTCATGTATGCGGACATTCAACATCAGATAAACCACCAATTTTCATCAGTAAAATATTCAATCAAAGAAGCCATAGCCAAGTGAGCAAAAATGGAAAAGGAAGATAAGTCAAGACCTACCATCATACGCTACAGAAACATGCGAATCACAGATTTCGCAGTACGCTTTGTGATCATTTCTACCTTTTTTGAAGCAGGCGTAGTGTTTGTTGTGCAATTTTTTCAATGTAAATTTGCAAACTCTTTTATTCGAATGTTTCGAAGTATCCGGATTATCGTCCTCCTTCCTTTTATGTGGACCTATTTCAGATTTCTAAAACTAAGTCTTTTGAAAAATCACATTTTCCTCAAATCCAGCAATTATTTTTCTTGATAAGTAGCAACTAATTAATTTTTAAAGTTGTATCAAGATTGCAAGATATAAGAAAGTTCAAAACAAGTGTGAAATCAACAAAGAGGTTAGGATCTAGATAAGTTCATATGTAAACAGAATGTAAAAAAACTGAGACACGGCGAATGTACCGTGAATAACAAGAGAAAAATTCGTACCTGTCCTTCTGTGCATCAGTCATAATATTTTTAAGACGATCAGGTTGATCAAAAACACGACACGACAAAACAAAACAACAGTTAGAATTATCATAAACCATAACAACTTCTCCTGCCGGCAAGAGGGGGCATGATCCAACGATAGGAGGTATGGTTTCGCCATAACGAGTGATACTGTTCCAATTTCGCAGTCTCTGCGCAACCCATCTGATTGGTGTGGTTGCCGCGCTCATTTGAAATGTCAATAATTTCATCGATTTCAAATGAGCGCGCGGAACCAGACCAATCAAGCTAAATACATACTGAAAATATGAAAATATGTATAACCTTATGGTTCACCGGTCTGATCGAGAAAAAGGCGGACATTTCACATAAAAAGCAGACAAGCGGACACGGGACAGAAAAAGCGGACATGTCCGCTGAAAAGCGGACGTCTGGTAACCCTACTTGTATAATCATAACATTAGGTATTCAATTAAGTAATCGTGAATTAAGAAATGATTTCTTTTTCTTTGTTTCAGGTTCAACAGTATCGACAGGGAGGGAATCAATCTTCTGAATCTGATAATACCGTTTTACTAAGTCAGCACGATGGGATCAGAAAGGTTCGTGACTTCTCTTTGCCAAAAGAAAGTATCACACTATCAAAGATCGCTCTGCCGCAAAAAAATGGGTTCATCTCGTATAAAAGTCTTGGAAACAGTTTCACCAATAATGACTATGATCCAAAATAATTTTACGGGAAAATAAGACCAGATAAAGTAAAAATATCAAATAATACGAATTCTTTAATTGGCGCCCGAATAGGAACCCAGAAAATAAGATTGTTGAGCTTTATAGAAATTGATAAAATCATGCTTCGCACACGTAGCCGTCCTGAAAAACGCACTAACGCTAAAAAATCTAATTCCACTTCGAATTGATACCCAAGAAGTAAATGAAAAAGTCAATTCAAGCACTTCTGACATGCCGAATGATGAAGAGGGGGGAGTGGGCGCGGCGTCTAATGTGGCGCGTTCGAATTTTCAAATAATAACGCATTTTCTACTTGTGGAGGTAGTTTCATTGTATGTATATATGTTTTCAACGCTACATTATTAAAAAATTGGGATAATTAAGTAATTTGTCTGATTTTTATAACGAAAAGTTAGTTTTGGTTCTTTCGTTTATATTGTCAGAGTAGCTGAAAACAAGTAAAAAATTACAGAAGTTTCGTGTAAACTTATAAAAATTTTTGGAAATATACTCTTCTGAGTATTTGGAATGCTTTAAAGTTTAACATTTTAAGTAAAATTAATAAACTTTTATGTAAAAATCCTTTATTATATACTATTCACATGCAAATTATGTGGTGCATTCGGGACTAAAATCGGCAGGTCAATAATTATGAATTGAAATCGAAACGCGTCACATTACCAAACAAGGTACGACAACTTGGCGCAGATGCACATTTTGGAAAACATATTAATTAACTGTTTAAATGAACTTCAAATCAATTTTCTCCATGCATAGAGCATTGGTAACCTATTGGCCTAAACAAAATATATTTTATTACAATATTTTACTTTATATTTGAATTTTAATCGTGCCTTTTCCTGTATGTGCGCTGCATTCGCTGCCGCTACCCTACACTTGTACCATATATGGTACGAGTGCAGGGTAGCGGCGGGTAGCGGTGGAATTCGAAACCCGCAGGAAGAGTGCAACTTAATAAAGCATACAAGACCTTGAGAGCTTTCAAACCAGTAACAACTTCGACAGAATAAAAGTAGTAGAAAATCGACGGAAATAAATACAACTGAACGCCCTCGACAGGGCGATGAAAGAATCTAGAAAGACTAATGAGAAACCATTAAGGAATTGCGCTTATGATATGAGAGTCCAAGTACCAATTGTGTTGAATTCCATGAGGAGTTTTGAAAAAGTCACCTATAATGAGGTTCCTTTTCAAAAAGGAGGCAGTTGAAACTGTCACAATCAGCAATAATATGACAAGATCCTTGAAAATAGGCAACCAATAAACGTGGGGAAAGTCTGACATATACGTAGCCATCCGGAAGGCGATAGGTGGTAACGGTAATTCCGCAGAGTGACTACCAGGAAGCGCAGGATCATCTTTTCCGCTATCAACAGCAATTGGAGAGGGTATAAGTAAGCCTCACGCTCTGGAGGGATAAATGTTCGTTGTTTTAGATCTGGGTACGCTGCTACAGGCTCCAGACATTTTATAGGTGATCTCTCTTCTGAGCATGCTGTCACAACCTTCAGACATATTATATTTAATGGAACAGGCTCGAGACATCTTTATTCTTTTTAGGCATTTTCAGCGGTGCACGCTATCTCGGCTGTGGTTGAGACCACTTGAACATAGACCGATTTTTCAGAAAAATTTGATTACGGGGAAAACTGCGAAATACTCAATATATTGTATTACTAAATATAAGATTATGCTCTCAGGAATGTTAAAGGCTCAATTATTGTAAGATTTAGATCTTCGATAATCTATCCCAAAGCATCATTATAAAATTAAGCGAAGTATGAATTTAACCGGGAAATAACCGGAGTGCATCCCCACAAAAACACATATACACAAGAGAAACTGGATGTGCAAGTACTTTTGCGTTGAAATTAGATGAAGCTGGCCATGTCGGTGTTTATATATGTATAAATGATAAAAATGGAAAAAAATCAAACCGTTCAAGTTTCGCAGTATATCCTTCTTTGAAATATTGGAAAGTTACAGTATGAGAAGCCTTGAAAATTTATATATAAAAATGATAAAAAGTAAAACAGAAGAAAATTTTCCAAAAATTGTATGGACAATTCAGTTTTGAATCGGGATTTATAACACTAAGAAATACGATAGGAGATAGGGACAAAAGAGTAGATACAAATGATTATCACTGACTAGTCATTGTGTAATCTTATACATTTTTTTAAAACATGTAATTACTCTTTGAACAGGTTTAATTTGGAGCCGGGAGATATATATGTATATATGAGGATGTATGGGATCTAATGTTATTGAAAAATGACTTGACAGTTGTTCGAGATATGGCGGAAACATTTTGGGACAGGGAAACTTTGCGCCTAACATGCATTCGGAAATACGGGAACAATAATTTTGAACGAGATTCCGAGAACGATGAAAATGGTAAAAATCAGGAAGAAGTAGACGGTATGATGCCTTTAACGCCAGAAAAATACCAACTTGTAAGATGTATAACCTGTTATTAATGGTACTTATTGTGACTTTCAAATATTTGTTCAGAATACATGGCTTCAATTAAAGCAGTGGAAATGAAACAAAAGGGATTTCTAACCATGAAAATATCGCACGTTGAGCTGCAGACTACTGGCAACCCAGCAGTTTTTGCACGCAAAATGTATTTTAAAATTTTAGGATGTTTTTTAGGGCGCTAAGAAAACCTCCCAGGATGTTAATTAACCGAAAAAAAGCCGGTAATTAAAATGAAACCCGGAATTATCCGTGAATAAAAATGCTAACCAGAAATCACATTTAAAATGTTCGAGAATGTGATATTTGTTATTAATCGTGATGAGAAGACAAATAAATTTGAATTTTCATTATTTAAAGTTGTAATAAATAGGATTTTTTATATAAAAACTAAAAATGTAAATCATTTTCAGTTTTTCTGAACTAAGTTATTGTGCTAATCGCTTACGATTATTAATAAAATTATTATTTCTGACGCACTCTGATTCAAGATAAAAAAAAATCAGGGGGACAAGACAAGTCTAGGAAAAAGGGCATTAAGAATGGGAAATGTCTGGAAGTACAAGTCGGAGAAATTATACGACGTAAAAGTAAAAATAAATAGAAATCGAAGGTCATAAACGAATATGCTAGTAAGGGTTTATTCTAAATACATAAGTTTTTTTATATTATATTTTTTATATATTATTATATGTTACGTTGAGGTTTTCTGCGTGAACTAAACATACCAAAATCTAGCAATAAGTAATGCTTCTGACTTCGCTTCGTAAGAAATTATATAATAATGTGCCAGAAAAGGAAATAAGAATTTCAGCTTTTTTCTCTACCATAGTGAAAACAGAAAAATATAAGTAACTATTGTTGAATTATGACGCTTCACAAAAACTTTATTTAAAACTTCAAAAAATTCTCCTATTAGGATACTGCTAGAATCCGGCGTCGGATACGGTCCCAAATTTCGACGACGGTTTCAAAGTCGTTCCCGACTACGTTCTCGACGTAAGTTCCGATTACGGATCTGGTCTCAGATCCGATGCCGGATTTGAACAATAGAGTTCTCGATCAGCTTTCTTTCATGATCGTTAAATAAAAAAACTAAACCACGTTTTAAATTTTTGGTGGCTAAACTATTCTTAATCTATCAAGAAAATACTATGCAAAACCGTAAAATTTCCTGTGCAGTAATCGTGAGATTTTCGATAGCAACCACATATGCACATGGCGTTCTTATTGTATTATATATTATATTGTACTAAATATATTAACCTAACCAAATATCGAGACCCAATTTGTATGTATTTGTATGTATTGGAAAAGATAGTACAATATTGTAGTAAATTTACTACCTTAACGAAGAACATAAGTCTAATTTTGTATATGTTTTTTGAAAAGATAGTACAATATCATGGCGGCTCCCCCGGCAATACAAGTGAATAAAAATGAGTAGACCTACAAATCCCTGGCAGCGATTGCTTCTAAGCCCTTTCTCCACCAAAGGAAGGAGCAGATGCGCATTTGAGGTTCTACATGCGTGCTTCAAGTTGCCCATGCGTACTTCATTGCATTAAGTATCAGCGCCATCTGGGGTCATTTTAAAATACGTAATACGTTCAGGGGTGGGTGGGTGTCTATCAAAGTATCATTCTCCATGTTAAGAACAATGGAAAAAGCATCATGCAAGGGGGGGGGATGTTAAAAGTTCGTGAAAAATGTATCACGTATTTTGTGAATGGCCTCTCCAGCGTTACCCCCGGAACTAAAAACATAAGTCTTCAAAACGATACATGGGAGTGCCACCACTATGGTACAATATTGTACTAAATATAATACCCCAACCAAAAACATGGACCCTATGTGTCACATAACATTACATACCACATGTAGGAACTGTAGCCCTTTAGTATAGGCTATAATAGCGCCATATTAGTGTAATGAAACAAGACCTTCCAAACCGTGATTTTTCTAAAATGATTGTTCTATATATATATATGTTAACATTTCTATTATTTTTCCCCTATAATGGTATTTCTATCATTATTTTCCTGTTAATATTACGAAAAAATAAATAAAAAGCTATTTTGTATTCGTTTACGAAAAAAAATGACAGGCGAATTAAGAGACGGCTGAACCCTGAAAAACCATAATATATTCAATTTTTAATGAAACTACCAGTTACATATAAGATTTTGATTCGATTCTGGATATTAGAAAGAATATTATATTTTTGTTAAACATTTTTTTGAAATAAATTAATGGCGTGGACGTAAAGGATCCGGGTTCACGCGTACACTATTTTGAAATTATCTGCTCTGATTTGGTGGTCAACTGGACATTCGTTTGCTTCTTCTGGCCTCATTGTCCGAACCTTGCTGCTTTCCATGTTTATTTTTACCCGTCTTCTACTAACATTAAATATTCCACGAAGAATACCAGTACTGTCTTCGAATATTGCAAAAATTTCACCGTGGTATGTAGAAAGAACAGTAAGTTCATGGTCAGGCAAATGTCCATATTGATTATATCCTAATTTGATTAGAATTAATTCATTGGCAGGAAACAAGTATTTTCGAAATTCAAATTGCTGGCTCGGGTTCGTACGGGGAATAAGCCGAACAAATTCTAGTACATCAGAAGGAGGCCCTGGATGAGGAAGCGGCCTGAAAGGAGGAAGAGGCCTGACAGGAGAATGAGGTAAGCCGGGAGACAAAAAAGTTTCGTACTCAGGAATACGTCCGCCATTAGGGTAATAGCCAAACTCTGGGCCTAATTCTGCAAATAGAAATAGAGGATTAATTTTTTCTAAGTACACACTCGTATTATTTTTCGATGCTAGTTACGCTCAGCAGTATAATATGTTATTTTCCCGACATTATTTGCTGTTGATCTACCTGGTTCGTGTATTAATCAGGGTATATTCTAAGGGGCAGCGTTTACTAACAAGGCGGTAGGGTAGCCCGAGGCAAGACCGTCGGATTAGCATTCATTACTTTGTAAAAAGTTAGAAAGAGGGATTGATTTTTTTTCTTTATTTAACGCCCAAGGATATTGTCTATATTATTTCCATACCAATTTATTATGTGAATAAAACAAGGATTTGATAACTTAATTATTTCTAACAACCTGCATTTCGACGGCCTTGCCCTGCATGTGGGGGAATAACCGAGTACAGTTTTCTGTATGCAATAGAAAGATCTTAAGATGAAATAATATTTCGTTTGGTTTCTGATATTTTTGCATTCGAAAAGTTACCTTTAAACATATGCAGAAAGAAGTAAAAGATCTTTTCATTAGAAATAGTGATAGATGTGGTATAATTTCTTATTTGTTAAAATTCTGCTAGGTGTCGATTACATCCGTAAGTATCTGACAAACAAATAAGAATATCTGCTTTACTGACCGTTCCCTGATTTGCAACACTTTATTGTTCATATGATTCTGAATAAATTTTACCGGGTAGTAATGCAGTATGAGAAAATCTGGCAGAAGAAGACGTAGGCCTAGTTCGCTCGGTGCTAAATGGTTGAGACCCAGTTCTAATTGGCTGAGACCCGGACCTGTCAGGAGAAAGAGGTCTGACGGAAGACTGATGCCTGCTAGAAGGATCGGGTTGAAAGCTAGGGCGAGGAGTATCAGGCAAAGGCAGGAGATGTGGACTTAATCCTGCGAGAAGAAATAGAGAATTACATTTTTTTTAGTACATATTTGTATGTTGGTATATAATGGACCTCTTGTGGCAATATTGCGATGCAAGACAAGCAGGGAAGTTTGCTGGAAAATTTTTATAAAGCTTGCCAAGAAATATTGAGATTAGAAATCTAGCAACTCTGCAGTCATTTTGAAGTCGATTTATTCGGCTACGTCCACTAGTTTGTTTTTTCCATTATTCCTATTTCTATACGATAGAAGGAGGATGGAGAAAAATTGTGTACGTATCCATATCAATCGACTGTAGCGCCACCTAGATTTTTGAACCCAATTCAGGAAATAATATTGAGTGAAGTACTTGGAAAAGCTTGACTTCAGATTTTATGTACAAATTAATGTGTTTCTGAATGAATTTTACCAGGAAATAATGCTGGATGAGATGTCCTTATAACAGGAGTAGCCCTGATAAGGGAATGCCGTCTATCAGAAAAATAAGAAGGTTCGCCATGTGAGGTACCTGGAATAGAGTCGCCATTAGGTAAACAGTCGAATTGTGAACTTAAATCTGCAACAAAAAAGAAAGGATTACATTCTTTTAATGTATATGCTCGTATTTTGGTATATTATGAACCCCTTATGGTAATATAGTGGAACGTGGATCATTTTACTCTCTATATACCAGATTGTTTTTCGTATACTGATTTCCGATTCCAACGGATACATTTCGAAAAAAAATCATAACACGTACAAAGTTCGTACCGATACGGACTCATTTCGGATTTGTACAAAACTTTATACCAATACGGACACTTTTAGGATGTAACTTTTTATTTAAGCACGACTCGATCTACACGGAAAACGAAATTTTTCGAAAATCAATTAAATTTTACTTGGTTCCAGTCAATGGTAGATACGAATGGGAACACTGCAATATGGAATTGATGCAAGTAAATACACAGATCAAAGTTGGGCTCGTTTTGAGTCAGATATTAACTCCTAATTGAGGCGCAGTATTTTTTAGTCCAAAATGACTTAAATTAAGTTGTAAAACAAAAGAAAAATATATGCAACTGCCTACGGAACGGCTGAATAACGAGCTGGAAAAAGCGGACGCAGAAAGAGTAAACCTAGCTGTTTGCTTGGAACAAGATTAGACTTTCTTGATCTGAGAAAGTGCATTATCAAATAAAATATTTTACTCCATTAGCTTGAAACTGTATGGTACATATTAATGTATACTAATGTATATTTTTATCAAGAAAATATTTCACTTCCGAAAAAAGTATTACTGACATAATTTAAGAATATATTTTCTTTAATTAAGAATATGCTGTGTTGTGAAAAAACAAACAAAAAATTATTATTGGTTAAGGGACTCTAGTTCTATATTTAAATTAAATACAATCATAGAGACAGCCATATCCACATTTACCGTTTATGTCAGGCAACGCCTGCAACGGCGAACACCTAAATTCGCTGACAGATGAATTCGTCTTTTTTATACGTATTTATCAGAAATTAATATTTAATGGAATATACCAGTTTAATTAACGGAAAACAAGAGAGCCTATAATGAAACTTATAAAATCAAGACATAAAAAGAAAGTATTCAGCTTAATCGAATTTTCCTGCGTGTGTCAGGTCTTCTCTCGGAAGAAAACACATAGTTTAAGAATGAAAGAAATTCTTGTTGTTTTGCGTAAAAATAATTCGGAAGAATTTCGACAAATTATCGTGATAAGTGAGTGAGTGATATAACGTTCGATTATTTATAATTTATAACTGGAAATAATACAATTTGTAAGATTTGATGGTTAGAATTTTTATTATTATTATCATAAAAAACTTTCGAGTTAAAATAGTTACAGCTCATTATGTTGAAGGAATTTTTTATTTTTGAGTCGGATTTTTATAAGAACCTTTTATACGTGGGGTTGTCCTAGTATGTATCGCCAGTCACGGATGCAGTTTATAATGCAGTTAAGTGATCTAATAAAAGTAGTATGCTCATATGATATATTGGGTAGGTCTGGTTCAAACTTGTTCGATGTGTAATTTGCTTTGCTTAAGTTTCGAGCAAGTGTCCCTGTCGCCGCTGTTCGGTCCTATTGCCACTCCCAACTGAAACATGGTCTGCCTTCGAGAGAAGCATATAGTGGGTGGCACTGCGCGATATTGTTGGCGTAACCGCTTAGTTTGTTGATTGTCTTTACTTCATGTCTTGGCTCGCTATACTTATGGGTCTAGGTTGTACAGGTTGCCTGCAAATTTCGGTTAAGTGGACAAGAATTGTCGATGAAGTAAGCTCTTCCACCTTTTTTCTCACGCATCACGATGTCGGGTCGATTGGCTCGGATATAATGATCCATATATAAGATCATAAGATCCCAATATAAGATGTAATCTTCGTTTTCTAAAACGTGCACTGAAATGTATCTACTCTCTAAATTTGAATCAGTTAAAAGCAACTGATAATCAGTCAAATCTGACTGATTGGAAAAGCAAGAAGTCAGTCACTGATAATCAGTTAAAAACTACTGATTCAATCAATTATCTGAAAGTAACTGATTCATTCAGTTAAAAACGACTGATTCAATCTATCCGCGGAAAGTAACTGATTCAATCAGTAGCCCGAAAGTTAGCGTTCGGTGGCGACACTACTGATTTTTCAGTCAAGCATTATTGATATTTCAGTCGGAAATGACTGATATATCAGTCGCTTTCAACCAGACGAGCATGTTCGCAACACAGAACCTGATTGGTTCATATTTTCCCGCCGGATTTAAAATACTTAAATGTAGAATAAAATGAGAAATAAAAACATTTTAATTTTATAAATAGTTCAATTTATATAGTGAATGTAATATATGGAAATACAGACTTAGGTGATCACATTGCGTTAAATACTCGAAATGTCCATTTGTAAGGCCGGCTGGACTAAACGGAGTGGCATGATTCATGAATATTATGTACATCCCCCCCCCTCACCCCATTTTACCTATTTCAGCTCCACTAAGAATTTTGCATTATTGTGTACGGCCGGTCATACGAATATCTACAGCCTAAATTAGTCGCATTCCATGTTATCAACGGCAGAGAAGTTAAAACTATTTAAAGCTGCTTCCAAAGATCTAATTGAATTTTTTGCCTCTTTTGATGTTTTATAAACAAAACATTCTATAAAATTATAAAAAAATATTAAGGAAGGCGCAAAGTTTACGTTAAGCACATAGTGGAGCTTCTACAAAATATCGAAGGCTGAAATTGGACTTGCGCGATCATCCAGTTGAATATAATGTCCGTCAGCTTGAATGAAATATCTGCATTTTCCACTCCCGCAATCAATGCATATAATGTACGGCTGTACATTTGTTTTTTGTTTATTCCGGAAAGCATTCATATGATCGTCAATGTTTGTTCCCAACTGAAATGTTAATATATAGAATGTAGACATTTGTATACCGTACAAACAGTTGTAAGAGAGCATATCAATAATATTGAAGAGTATTATTACCGGTAAAATTTGAAGAAGAGCACTGTCTGGCACTTTGAACTTTTCAGCGAGTGGAACTGCGCCAGTGGCTTTTAGCACTTCCTCCCCATTATTTCCTTTTGCCTGAAAATAGTCATGTTGACTAGATTAATAAACAAATCTTACTGAATGCTGATTTAGGAGTAACTGAAACTAATAAATACCTTTTTTTCTTTTTCGGATTGCTTCATAGCAGGTCTTTTTCTAGTCATGAAGTTGGTGTTTGGTAATAAAGCAGGCAGAATTACCAATGCTCTCAAAGAATCTGTTAAAGAAAGATTATAAATAGATAGAGGATTAGAGTTGCTGTAAAGCTAGCTGTCGAGCGCCACTCAGCTCTCACACACGGAGAACCCCGGTTAGACCATCATTTTTGTTCTTGATAATTTCGAATTGAAAGCGTTTAAAATATTTAAAAAATGTATGAAATGATTTTGATTTGAAAACATTCCTATTTAAATTTTTTTAAATAGGTGAAATTTTGAAAAAAGGAGAAACATTTCGCATGAAATTATAAGAAATTTAACTTGTATCATTTTTGAATGAAAGCGTGTAAAATTGGAAAATTTCCAATTATAAAAATTTGAAAGCAGAATCTTTAAAAATTAAAAACTTTCAAACTAATTTTCAATTTTTTTTTTAATTCAGTTCAAAGGGTTAGAAATGGAATATTTTCCGATTAGAATTTTTAGGAATAGATCATTTGAAATTCAGATTAATAAAAATTGTATGAAATTGTATTATTTAAAAAAAACGTTCTGTACTCGAACCCTTACAAATTTCTATTACAATCAGTAAATTAGTTCGTTTAGAAATTGACAATTTTTAAATTGTAAATTATACTTTTCCAAATTCAACCATTTCAATTTAAACTTATGATAGGGAAAAATTGAAAATTCAGCGTTCACCATGAAAATTCAGAACATTTTTCAAATAAAAAAAAATCAATATTCAATCCCTGGTTTTAAAATCTGCTCATTTTCAAGGCTTGAATTTTAGAAACGTATTGAATTTGAAATCATTGCATATATTACTTCAATTTCAAACACTTTCAATTCGAAATTATCAAGAACAAATGATGGTCTAGCCGGGTTTCTCCACGTGTGAGAGCCGAGCGGCGCTCGATAGCGAACTTCACAGTAGCTTTAATCCACTTTCTAATCATGAATTATAATAATACGTAAAAAAGATAATAAATTTAAATAATGTGTACAATCTTACCATCCTCTATTGATTTCTGGGCCTCTTCAAAAATGAAGCTCTTTTCCTTTTTGCAGTAAGACAGAATTTTTCGAGCATAAACTGCGGGGAACTCTCCAACGAATGTATCGTTGATCTCCTTTTCCTTCATGATCATTTCGAACTCCTGCTTGATCTGTTTCAAATTGACGTAAAAGATTAAAAACGATTCAAACAAACATTTTAATTCCATTTATTACATTAAATGTTGAATTCCAATTTGTGATTCAAATAAGTAATGCAAAATATAAATAAATTTACATTTAAAATTATTCTATTCAATAAATAATTGGGCATCAAGTTACCATTTCACCATTATAATCAAAAAGTCGAGGATATTGATCATGTATATTTGCAATTGAAGGATTGCTATTTTGAATCCATTTCCGCCTGTTTGCAAACGTCTCCTTTAATGCGATAGATATACTCTCCCTTTCTTTCGCATGAGGCAAAGTATACTCAATGAAATATAACTGCAATAATAATGTTAAAGTTAATAATTTTTACATGTTTCAAACCAAACTTATTTTTATTTGCATTCTTACTTTTTTATTCAATTCCTCCTCTGACAAGAGTTCGAGATTTTGATAATCATCTTTTTTTGCACACGAATTGACAGACTTCTTCTTCTTCTTCATATTGTATTTTTTTTTCTGAATCAGGTATCTTTTTTCTCGCATTCCATAGGCGCACTTCTAAAAAGCCTTTCCTGGTTTTCCGATCAAAATAATGTTCCTATAGAAAATTCAAGAAAGAAGTGAAAATGGAAATAAATAAAATTAGGAGAAAAAAATAAAAATAAAATAACTGACACATCCATATTCGCCATACTGGCTTTTCAAATTGGGGAATTCCGCAATAATTGCTTTAGCCAAATTCCACTTCGCTTCATCTGGGGGATAGCTGAAAGCCAAACGCACAGTTATAATCATTATTGACAGTATAAGTAGATATATTAGATAGTGTACACACTTTTCGTTTAACAATTACCAAGTCTCATGGTGACGGATGAGGGCTGCTACCATAATTCTCACCAACTGAATTCGTTGGTCCTCTCGTCATACACCGTTGTCGAGCTTATTTAGGATTGCGAAACCTTGTGCATGATTTTCAAGAGTAGCTCGGACGGTACCGAATTCCTGTGAAAATACAAGTATGTACGTACAAACACTGATTACGAATCTTTGTTACGTAATCAATTTCTGACGAGACTTGCCGAAAACTGAGTTGAAGCAATTGAAATTGAGGTAGCACCTCGGCTTAACTGAGTGGAAGAAATCATCGAAGTTGAGGGAGCACTTCGACTTAAATTCGATTGAAGCTTAACCTGCAGATTGACTGTTGCTGGAGCTGCTGTTTCATCGGGCATATGCAAATCTTCGTCGGTCGGTGGACTATCGGGCTGTTCATTATTGTCCACGATATATTCCTAAGAAAGAATATTAAGAAACACTATTCACAATACGGTAGAAATATGAAATCGATTTCCTCCTAATACAGAATTGAATGTTTGTTAACTTTTAAACTTTAGAAAACCTTACGCCCATCACAGAGTTTTCTCTGATCAGCTTGCAAAGCTTTATGACAGGTCCCATTTTAATATTTAGTGATTGAAAGTCAGCTTTGGTGAATTCTAGAAAAGATTCACCGTCTACATCGTTCTCTGGAATAATAAAATATCAACCATTACTTGTTTGTTTGTTTTTTTCCTCGAAGCACACCTCTAATGACCTTATACGATTATATGGCGTAAGCTAATAAACAATTCATTTGAGGTTGGCTCTTTCCACGAGCAAAAAGTTGCATGGTCTGCAAGTCTGGTAGATGAACGGAAATCAAAATTTTCTTCTGGAGTAGATTCAATGCAATAAGCATTGACATCAGGATCAAAGCGCTGTGTTTCGCAAATTAAAGTTCTGAGGTAAACTTCACATTGTTTCCCTACTATTATTCCAATAATTTTCCCAAATATCGGTACGTTAATATCCTCTTCTCCTCTTCCATCCAGGCAAACGTACAAGCCAATAGCATGTTGGATACCATTTATTCTAACAGATCTTGTTTTGAATACTACATCGCTATCCAAAGAATCAAGATCTCTTAATTGGGACTGACTGACTGTATCTTCCACTCTCACTGATTTTCCCCCTTGAGTGACAACAGAATGCAATCTCACGTCACCAGTTCCCCACATTGCACTCTGCTGGCATTGGCACACTCTTATAAGAGTTTTAGGGCAATTTTTGAAATTGTTGACAACTTGTGCTCGTTTCTTTATGTGGCCGTGTTTTCTTTCATATCCCATACACCACAAGAGTCTGAGAGAGCCGGACCACAAAATGCATTCTGGATAATGAGTTAGCTGATGAAACTTGTTGATGTAATTGATAGCAGGAAAAAGCGTTTTGAAATTTTCTAGAAAATCCTTAATCAATTCTGCCAACAATGGAATCAAACTTTTCGTAACTTTCGGTGCAAAAACTATTTCCATAATTCGAAGAAGCAACAAGAGCAAGTTCATATGCGAGTGTCCCTTTGGTACCTTCTCGGCTACAAGAAAGGGAAAAACTCGTAGAAGGCACCACATTTGCATAGCCTTTTGACTTAGTGAGTGATCGTTTACATTTCGAATATTTGCATAATTAAAATTCGGAGATGGTTTGTTCTTCCTCTCTAAAACTCCGTAAGGAAAGGCTAAAATTCGTTCATTCAGATACGATAAAGTGAAAAACCGTTCTTCAAATACAAAAGTATTAATAATTAATTTTAGTGTCATAGGACTTACTCCCAATAGAATATCGTGCATTCCATCGAAGATATTGTTTTTAACGATCCTGAAATATTTGGAACCTTGAAGACAACATTCACCGCGAACTCCAGTCTCCGTTTCCACAGCAGCAGTATTTGCGCCAGCGTTTCTGATTCGATCCATGTGCTGCGCAAATATTTCTTCCGTTCTTTCTTCCTTCGGCATTACATCTCCTTGCAGCAGTTCTTCCCTACTAATAAGACACATTCTGCAAAATTTATTGGCTGATGGACCAAGTAGACCGTAGACTTCGTGAACCGCTAAACCGTCTCCGCAGAAAGCAACAACAGTTGCTCTTAATACAAACTCTTCTTCTCCGAGGGTGATAACCTGCCCTTCATCAGACTCCAGTTGTTCAAGATCGTGTAGGAAAGGCTGTAAGATTTTTTTGTAACCGTACTTCTTTACATCTTCCGTGTAACATATACACAACACGTGTATGCTACCATTTTGTGAATTCAGATGAGGAGGTACATTTTGTACTCTAATGTACCATATCGTCAATTTATGCACACCTGTCTTTGACCCACAGGGATTGACAATTTCCACGTCATCAGCGTACAGTTTTAATCTGATGACATGTCTGAATCTCTGCAAGAAGGGATGATTTTTGAAATATTCTCCATCCATGAAACCGCTTATGACGTCTCCTTCAGATTCTCGTTCGGATAAAACAGCTTGCTTGACATGCTTGTTAGATAAAACTAAAGTTAATATTTCAACGATTGGCACGTATTGGAAGGTCTCAAATACTTCATTAGGTAAATGTGTCCCTGTTTCTCTGTCAAGTGTCTGATCTCGTCTCTTACCGAGTGGCATTTCTGTGGACTCAATGTATCCGCAGCTCTCTTTAAGGGAGTCGATTTGTTGATCCAAAGTAAGCAAACCTTCAAAAGGGCTATCGAATTCAAAAGTCTGTAATAAATCTTTAACATCATCATTGTTAATCATATGTCGACGCTGAAAAAATCGTTCAACTTGTTTTTTTTAAGGAATTAACTACATCAAATAATAATTCTTCGCATTCGTCCATAATTTCTTTTAACACACTCCCTGTCATTACACTATTTGCTTGTAATCTCCCAATCATTCGTACAACAGACAACCGGAAATCAACTTCCACTGGTTCATGATCGTCATCAAGATACGGAGCTTCATTTTCACCATTCTCATGGATTTCCGCAAATTCATCATTGTTTTCATTTATGAGCAATTGATTTCCGCGAACTTCGTTATTGTCATTGTCAATAGGATTGGCGATATCTTCTTGGTCAAAATCCCCTGCGTGGAAAGTTTGCACGTGTCTTCGCATCGAACTAAATAAGTTAAATTGCCTTAGACATCCTTCCTTGGCACATGGAAAACCACCGGAGTTACTGGATCCTCGATTAATTGTAAGTCCGTGTGCATATTTCAAGTGGTAAACGTATCCATCCAGACCATCGTTTACACGTTCTCCACATTCGTGACACTTTAGACGTTCCATATTTCTTTATTTCTAGTTCAAGCTTCCTGAAACGGTGATATGTTTTTCGGTAATATACTACTAAAATTCATGATTTCATTTATTTTGCTGCACTTAATATATGTGCATATATTCTTTATCACGCGATATAAAATATATTTTTTCAATAATGGACATTTCAATAATTTTGTATTAAAAAATAGTTTTTAATAACCTTACAGTAACTTGTTTCATTGATTATATTATAAATAAAAAAAAATCAATTTACCTAGATGAAGGCTTAAAAAGCAAATCTAATTATTATCCTGGCATAGCGAATATTTCTCAGATTTTTTAAAAATTGAAATCCTAAATGAGGGCCTACTTTCTAATCTCGCTTATTATTATCTGTACACATTTTGTAAATAAATAGTTTAAAAATGGTTTTGTCTTTTCTGAAATAAAGGGTGGAGATGGAGAACGAGTCAAGCGCCATTTTTCACTTTTTTCAGGAGATTTCAGACGTGTTGTAAATTCAGGAAGATCATTCAGAAAATAGAAGAAAGTACTTTAACATATTATCATACTCTATCGAAGTAAAAAGGCTTGCTAACAAAAAGCTATTCAGTTTCGAGAAAAGTAATTAAACAGATGACGCAAAGTTTCAAGAATAGGTTTCAATCCCGTCTCGAAATACAACATTCATTGTAAAGTGAATTTGCAGTAAAAAATAATAATTTGAATCTTATTGATTTTTGGAGCTAGTAAACCTAATTTTTAAATTTTAACGCTTGCCTTCATATGACTTCTTGTATTTGGCATAAGAACATTTTCAAATTTTTGAAAATTACAAAATAACTTCTAATTGGTTCTAAAATTATGATTACTTTTTTGTATGTACACTCTTTGAGAACAATATTTTCAAAAACAATTTCAAACAGTAATTTGGCTACCCTAGAATTTTTGGAAATTGTACAAAAAACATATTTTACCTGACAGTGGTATGATGATATTTTGGAAAAAGATAAATATGCCAAACCTGAAATTATTTTAGCTTGAACCAACAAAACATATTGTTCACTAGTAAGAACTGTAGGGGAGTCACCAGTTACGGGCACTCTCCGGTTGTGGGCACCTCTGCTCAACAGCTGACAGAATACAAATATTGCGGATCTGACTGGTGGCGTA
>JAABKJ010004469.1:0-24325 GCA_011634705.1 Andricus grossulariae
CACAGTTCAGATTCCAGAGATTCACATCTTCGGGGAGCAAATCGGGGAGAGCATTATTAGCTTCAGATAATTTGTCCCTCCTGAGAAAGACTTTTTGGTGGATAGATCTCTTACTTCTCATGTTGGCATTTTCGGCTATCTGCAAAGGTGGTCTTGCTGGAACGGGTGGTATGTTCGTTGGAGGATGTTGCTCTTCTTCTTGCCGATAAAGATCTTCATATCCCTTTTGGCGCAAAAAGAATAACTGATCTCTTGTATACTCTTATATACCACTTAAATCGATATTCTCATGTTTGTCCGGGGCCATTGCCTGGCCGTCTCCTCAGTTCGTTCCTATTCCCACTTCCAACTGAACCATGGCCCCCATCCGAGAGAGGCCTATTGTGGGTGGCACTGCGCGATACTGGTGATGTAACAGCATAGTTCTTTGCATTGAGAAGTTAGCACAATGCAACGTGGCTGACTGTAAGAGCCGGAGCTCTCGGGCGATGGGGTTGCCCGAGAGCGTTATCATTATTATATTATTATGTATTATGAATTTATTTTTCCACATAACTACAGACTTTTGATCCTATTCTTTTACTCTAACTTTCTTATTAACAAATTGCTACCATCATTTTTTGCTTATTCATTGAACCTCAGTAAAAAAGATGTTATCCGCAAAGTCGAAATCGTATTGTTGTATTTTGAACATCAAAAAAGTTTTTCTCATATGAACAAGATACATTTTTTCTAATCTCTAAACGCTAAAGAATTACTTCTAAAAGGCCGACCTAGTTTAAAATCCTATCAGACTTGGATATCAGTCAGAGCTACAACTCCTTCAAATTTCATGGTCATAGCTCTGTTGCTTTTTGAGATATGGCGAATAGAAAATAGTTACACACACACAAATGGACATTTTTTTTAAATTGTACTTTCGAACTCCTGGGGTCGAATTATATCGAAATACGTCAAGAAATTATATTTACAAATGTAGGTAATTACAAACCTCCCTCTATGTGGAAGCAAAATATATCTTATATTCGCGCATTCACGATAAAGCTCAAAATAATGAATAAAAGAGACAATTTTGTTATTTTTCTACGAAAGAAAGTTTTTAGTAGATGAAAAGGGTCCTAACAAAACAAGTGGCATCATGCAAATGCGAGTGTTACTGACAGTGCATTTTCGCAGTACGATAAAGCTGTCAACTGTCATCGCGGGATGGCGACAGTCGACTTCCTTGACACTTAACTTCGTTGCTACATTTTTCCACTCTCATTTTTAAGCAGTTACTGTATTTATTTCGAAAAACCAGAGACTTATCCAATGTCTTGCCACCGCGAAACCACTTCCGGTGTTTAGAAAATTTTCAAAGTGCGTTTTTAAAACCAAAATCCCGATTTGTCGAATCTTAGTCACGGAATTTGAGTGCTTTACAGATTTAGCCATTTTTTTGGACACCGTTCCACTATCCTTAATGAAAAATTCCTGTCTTTATTTATTTATTGCGCAAATAACTCGTGAAAATCATTTTTTTTAAATAAGTTACTGATGACATAATTTGATTTAATCAGTTTATGTGATTAAGGTTTATAGGTGATCACCATCTATAAAAGGAGCTATTTCCTCTCTCGTTCAAATTTGTATTATATTCACTATATAACTGTATTACTATCATGGACAGCTTCAAAAACGAGCGCAGCTGAAAAGGTCACCCTGGTCACTTATTCTACGTCTGCAGTGTTTTTGTAAATTAAAAATACCTTACGATACGAAATGCATATTTATTTGCGAATTGCTTAAAGCAAAATCGTGCATTACTGAATGCTGCATCAAATGCATCAAAGTGAATAATATTGTTCTTACTGTAGATTTTAAAAACATATAGGCAAAAATTCAGGACATTTATTTGCCCTGACTTATTGTATATAGTCAAATTGACAACCGTCTAGAGCATGACGGCTTCTCTTGCCAGGTTACATGTGAACAGTTACAGCTGGAACTATAAACTTTGTTTTAGTTTTTTTTTGCCTTTAAAAGCAAAACAAAATACCGCTATTTCATCAATAGAAATTTAATATTCAGCTCAGTGTATTGATTTAAAAAAAAAACATATTTTTACGCTTTTTCGAAATTTTTTTGCGATTTACTCGACAACCGTTCGAATTATCGTTCGAACTACTATGTAACTATTTTCATTTTCTTACGCCAATCCATAGTTTCTGAGTTGCTATTTTACTTCCAATAATCAGAATTTTTTATGTTAATTACTTTTTTTGTTATTAAGCTACAAACATAAGCATGATAAGTGGACGCTGAGACCGTACGAGAGGCCTACGAAAGCCAGCCCCACCGCTTACTAGTACAGCTGTACGCGACATGTCCGTGAGCTACACTGGCTCGTGCCTAAAAGTGTAGTGGTAAGTGGAGTGGGTGCTTTTCGTAGACGTATCCCCACTACTCATATGCTGGCTTGCGGACTCTCCTACGATCGCCCGTTCGGAATCGATTACAAGGAACTTCTAAGAGAAAGAAAAGTTGCAGAACGAGAAAAGACAGCAACATTTCAGTTTTTAAATGTAATTTTGCATCATTGAATTTTTTTTTTTTCTTTTAAAGATGAAACAGCCGAATTAAAGTCATCTACAAACAACAGCAGTTAAGAATCAGGTACAGGTATAAATGTATCAGTTGCTGGAAAATCCACTGATAATAATGTGGTAGAACCTTCCCTCCCAGAAGATGCAGAATTAGAATTTTCATCACCAAAAACAAAACTGGCGAGAGGGAGCCGTACACAAGTGACTCCTAAGCTTGCTGCGGCCGTAGATAAATGTAAAATCAATAACAGGGATGCAGTTCATATTCTGATTGCAACTACCGAGGCACTAGGCCATGAGGTCCAGGATTTTGTCATCAGCAGGCCATCCATTCACAGTGCAAGAGAAAAAATACGGCAAGAAAAGGCGAATGTAATTAAAAAGCAGTTCATGGGCACGAAATTGCAAGCTGCTGCCGTACACTGGGATGGTGAGTTACTTCCAGCGGTAACAGGTAAGGAGACCGTCGATCGACTTCCTGTGATTCTTTCAAATGGCGATGTGTCCAAGATTGTGTTAAAGCATTAGTTTTTGATACAACAGCATCGAATACTGGAAGTTGTAGAGGTGCGTGCGTTTCAAAAGAAAAATTTTTAGAAAAAGATCTTTTGTACTTTGCTTGTAGACATAATATATATGAAGTTATTCTAAGAAGCGTTTTCGAGGAAAAATGGGCAAAACCACAGGTCCGACTGTATTGATCTTTAAAAAGTTTCCAAAGGCTTGGTCTGGAATCAATGCTCATAATTGTCGATCAGCGATTGAAAACGAAAACATCAAAGGACAGTTTAATCAGGGCAACGTATCTCGAATCCTTGAGTTTGTTAAGAATACTTTGAAGGCACAGCAGCCTAGAGAGAATTATAGCGAATTTTTGGCATTAGTAATAATTTTCCTTGGCGAAGTACCACCTCGTGGACTATTTTTCCGTATTCCTGGGGCTGTCTATCATGCGAGGTGAATGGAAAAAGCTATTTGTTGCTTGAAAATCATTCTCTTTTCAGTCGTGAATTCGTATTAGCTCCAGAAGAAGAGAATGCGATATATGACACTTGTATTTTTATTGTTCGTCTGTACGTCAAAGCAATGTTTTGTGCGCCTTCTGCTAATGAAGCACCTTATTTGAATTTCAGGGTTTTGTCCAAACTTTATGAATATCAAGCTGTCGATCCCGATATCTCTCGTATTGTATTGAAAAAGCTAATGAATCGTTTATGGTATTTAAGCTCTGAAACTGTTGCATTAGCTTTTTTTGATCCGAAATTGTCATCATTAAGCAATTCGTTTCTGCCGACACTAAACGATTTCTCGGAAGATATAACTTGAATGATGAATTCCTTAGGACAGAACCGTCGACGTGACCTAAAAATGAGAGTTTTGTTAAGGGACTGGAGTTAGTAAGTAAATTGAAATTTGTGAATGATTCGGCTGAGAGAGGCGTTAAGCTTATGGAATAATATAACACATTATTTACGAAAAACGAACAACAGAATCAGTATGTGCTTCAGATTATGAGTGAATATCGCCGAAAGTTCCCTGGTTATAAAAAAGAGTCATTGTCTAAGCGTCACGATTTGTAGTAAAAACAAATGGGTTTTGAATTTTTCTCAGAAAAGGTTAGTTAGTTAGTTTTAAAACGGGCGAGGAGCCCATGGAGAGCTCCCCTGGAGCTCAAGCTATAAAGTCTATTGTGTCACACCCTTACTTATTCGCTCTCAGCAGTTGACCCGAGACCTCTTGATGAAGCCTAGTATGTCGACTACTGATCGCGTTGTAATTTCCTCTGGTCCCATAAAATGGGCCCGAGGGTATGTTTCCTGAGCCTAGTTAATGCCGGGCACTGGCATAATACATGCTGGGATTTTTCGTCATCCCTGCCGCATCTCCTGCACTCTGTCGTGGGGTTATACCCCATTTTGTGCATATGATAATTTAAGTGGTTGTGCCCAATTAGGATCCGTACCACTTCTCTTATACCTTTCTTGAGTAAGCCCAGGATTTTCCTGGCTCTGTCGTTCCTATGGGTATAACCCAGGATGGATTTCGTCTGACGGCAACCCTGGATTTGTTCCCAGCATTCCCAGTGTTTTGTTTGGATCTCCAGCTTTTAATGGCCATATCGATAAAGCAAGACGATATTCCCAGTACCGGATCGTGTCCTATGTATTCACTTGCTGCGTTGCGTTTTGCCAACTGGTCCGCCTTTTCGTTGCCCTTGATTCCTGTGTGGCCAAGGACCCATATGAGGGCCACATTGTTTCTTTATGGAAGTTGGCTTAATGCCTTTTGGCATTCCCAAACCACTTCTGATGTTATGTCTGGTTTCCCTATTGCAGTTGGAGTCGCTTGGCTGTCCAAACAGATCGTAATCTGTCTGCAAGCAGCGTTTTCTTCTATTGGTGTTTCAGCGCAGCGAAGGACGGCTAGGATCTCCGCCTGAAAGACAGTAGCATGTCGTCCAAGTGGTATCCCTATCCCTTTCCCTCTCTTGCTGTCATAAATTCCTGCTCCTAAACCTTCCACACCCCTGGAGCCATATGTATACCATATTTCCCCTTGGAGGAGCAGGTTACCATTTGCTTTCCACAGATCCGTGCTTAGGGTGCAGACGCGGAAGGCTTCGGCAAAGTTGAAGCGTTTTGTTATTTTATCTTGCCTCATCTGTAGAATCAGCAATGCGCTCATAGCACTCGGGAGCCTAGTGTGTCTTGTCCCCCGAGTCCATCTATTTGCTCTTGCCAGGCGGCCCATCGCTTGGGCCGCTCTAGCGGTTATCGCAACATGTAGGAATTCCTCACAGAGCATGAATCCTATCGCCGCTGTGGGCGTAGTCCTCATTGCTCCAGTCAAACACCTAAATGATAGCGTTTGTAATCTTCGCAGCCTGTCCTGCAGTGTTTTAAGACCACGGACACATGTAGGAGCCTGGGTTTTAGGATAGCAGAGTAGAGTCATGCAAACATTTTAGGCCCTAGACCCCACGTCAACCCAAAGGCTCTCCTGCACATCCAAAAATTCATGACAAACTTCCTGAATTGGGTCTCTAGGTGCTTTGCCTAGTTCAGCTTGCTATCCAGGATTACTCCCAGATATCTAACTGAATCTGAGAACGTCAGCTCCCCACCGCAAAATACAGCAGCGCCAACTTTTGGAACTTTATAATTTTCCGTTAAAATGACCAGGTTGGTCTTTTCCGGATTTACCGAGAGCCCTGAGCTATCGCACCAGAGCTCTACGATGCGCAGCGCCGATCTCATAAGACACACCAGCGTTTCCATATGAGCCCTCCCCGACTCCCTTTATTAAGCCTTCGAAGGAGACCGTCCACCAAAATGCACCACAGGAGGGGCGACAGGACACCCCCCTGTGGGCATCCCCGCGGAACTATTCCCCTTACTAGGCCATCACCCTATCTGGTTTCGAGTCTTCTCCAGCGTAGAATGCTTTCTATTCAGCATACAAGCTGGTTCGGCACGCCACATTTCAGAGTCCTCGACAGATGACTACTGAAGGAGTATCGCTGAAAGCACGGTCTATATTCAAGAAAGTGCCCACAGCATACCCCTTTTGTTTCAACTGCTGCTTCAATTTTGCCACAATAGCATGAAGCACAGTTTCTACCGAGCAGGCTGCCTGAAAAGCATGCTGCCCTCTATGCAGCGGGGAGACCAAGAGCACCTCATCCCTAATGTATCTCGCGACCAGCTTCTCCAACGTCTTCAGGATAAAAGACGTTAGGTTGATTGGTCGGAAATCTTTTGCAGCAGTGTAACCCTCCCTCCCGGGTTTGAGTATGATGGCCACTCTGCCATCCTTCTATGCCGATGGCGCGTTTTTAAGGGCTATACTTGCCCTAAATGATTTCGTCAGAGGAGGGCCGACTAAATCCATGCCTTTTTGTAAAAGCGCTGGATGAATGCCATCCGCCCCTGGTGATTTAAAAGGACAGAAGGAACCTACGGCCCATTCCACCTTTTTGTAATCAGCGACCTTAGAGGCGAAATTTAAGTCGGCCCGTTCCACTTCTTGGCCCCAGCCTTCCTCCTCTTGGTCGGTTTGGAGTCGTTGAAAACCCGGGAAGTGAACTTCCATCAGGTGATTCAGCGTTGCTTCTTCGTCTTCGGCAAACTCACCATTATCGAGCCTTATGAGCCCGAGGCAAGCTTCCGGATTTTTTGCCAGAACCTTGTGGAGCCTTGCTATTTCCGCAATATTTTTCGATTTCTCACAGAAGCCCCTCCAATCTTCCTGCTTATACTTTCTTATATTTTTATTGTATTCACATTGGGCCTTCTTATAGATGTCTCAGTCTTGGTAATTTAGTTCTATTTGCCCTATTGCAAAACCTTCTTGTCTTTTTACGGAGTCTCTCCAGGTGGGTATTCCACCATTCTGCTCCCTTCCCAGACCTAATTGTGCTTGTAGGGCAATTGTTCTCATATGATGTAGTCAGAGCCCTTCGCAGAAAATCCGCGGCGTGATCTAACTCATCAATGGTACTATAGCTTGTAGAAAATTCCGCAAGCCTCCCTTTGAGTTCCTCTTTATACGAGTCCCAAAGTGTATTTCTGGGGTTTCTTCTCTTAGAAACCACCGGTTTTCCTACGGTTAATCGAAACACGATATATTTGTGGTCCGAGAGAGACTCCTCATCGGAGACTCTACAGTCCACTACCCTGCTCCTCAGTGCACCCGAACATAGAGTCAAATCGAGAAGCTCACTCCTGTTTTTAGTCTGGAATGTGGGAGTATCACCCCGATTTAGAATCACCAGTTCTGTGCCTGCTATATATTTAATTAAATCTTTCCCTCCGTCGTTGATGTTTGTGCTTCCCCACACCGTGTGGTGGGAGTTTGCATCACAGCCCAACAGCAGAGGGATCTTATTTTCCTGACAGTGCCGAAATAGAGCCTCCACCTATCTAGGAGGCGGAGGTCCACCGGCATCGCCAGGGAAATAAGCCAAGGCGATAAACACCTCTAGCCTTTCTCCGCTACGGCTCCTGAGACTCGCCTTAATAACGGTGATATCTCTAGAGCAGAATTTAGGCACCAAGATCGCCTCGATACCCTTGACGGCTATGCATGTCTTTGGCGCTTTTTTTTGTGGCCCCTCATATATGAAGCAATATCCTGACAAGCCACTAATCCTTTCCCTGTATAACCTAGGTTCTTGGATTAGGGAAATTCCTGCCTGCACCACTGACAAGCGCCTGGCCAGAACCGCCGAGGTGCCTTTGCTGTGGTGCAGATTAATCTGCATCATGGGGATTCCCGTCTTAGCCATTAAAAGGCTAATTCAGGGCCCCTAGATACGCTCGGTAATACAGAGGCGCAAGGACTCCAGAAGTTCGCACCGCGCGTAGTATACTGCCCTCAGAGGAGCCTTCCACCACTGGAGGTGGGTTAGAAGAGGGTCCCGGAACGGGTCCCTCATTGTTTTTGTTCTGTTTTTCGTGTTTCATTTAATTGTCCCACGAGAAGCTAGGGAAATTAGAAACACCCTCTGCAGAGCCCATCTTGCAGGGGGCGGGTCTATATACTATGGGATTCGACCTGGTGTCCTAAAGTCTCCGTTAAGGCACCTCCTTTGAGACCCCGGCCTGTCCGCCTATACTGAGGGGGGAAGGCCGGGATGTTCAAGGATTTGTTCCCCCGAGTAGCTACACCTCGCGATGAAGCCTCTCTGGTTCAACTATTCAGATCTATTGTCCGATGAGACCCATAAGCCCTCCCACCAACTAGAAGGTCCGCGATCCCTAGTGAGAGATGTGTTTAAGCTTGAAATGTTTCAAAAAAATCTACGAATTCAATTCCTCAAAAAAAAAAGTTGTACAATTAATAAGAAAAGCGTTATTAACAAATATTTTTTCTGGAATTTTTTTTACGCCAGGGCGGAAAGGTTTAAGCGTTGTTCTCAGCAGGCTGCCGAGTAGCTTTATCCAGTCGCGAATTGCTATTCAGACTTTTTACCAGATGTAGGAAGCAGAATACAGAAGTTAGAGTTATCAAAGGCGTGGGGCATTTTCCTTTTAGTGTTAAATGCAAGAAATAGAAATTTTGATTCTGCAATTACAAATTAATTTCAATTAAATTTATTTAATTTTCAATAAAATCATTTAAAAATCGAGTAATATTATTTCAGTGTCGCAAGTAATTAATTACGTAATCCAATATAATTTTTTAGTTGTTCATCAAAGAAAATGATTGTAAGATTATAAGATTTTTTAAGGTTATATCTAAAATCTGACATCATGGGTGAAACGGACTTCGGATTCGGTTTCAGCGACCCCAAAAACATATAGTAAAAATGGCCTGACACCCAGGCCAGAATTTTTTTTGTGTGATTGTGAAGACTTTTTGAGATTAAATAAAAAACCTGACGTGATGGGGTAAAATGGACTTCGGATTCGTTTTCAGCGACCCCAAAAACATATAATAAACATGTTCTGACCCCGAGGCCAAAAAAAAATATTTTTTTTTGTGTGGCTGTGTAATAATTGTTCATTAGGATGGACCTAGAAGTGTGTGGTTAGCTTATGAGTACCTTATGATCATTACCAAATTAACGTATCAGAAGAAAGTTTTTAAAATAGACTTCGTACATTATTGATTAGCATCTTAAGGCCACGTGACGAGTGGGTCACGTGACCGGCTTCCTACCTTACCGACACTTTTTTTATTAGTAAACTTATTTTCACACGAATAGCCACATCGAGTTGAAAATTTGGGATAATAAATAAGAAGCACTGATAATCGCGGCTCTGGTCCTAAATTTTTATAATTATGAAAAAAGCAAAATAAAAATTATTTTCAAGAAAAACTTTGTTCATAATTATAAAAATTTAGGACCAGAGCCGCGTTTCTTGGTGCTTCTTATTTATTATCCTAAATTTTCAGCTCAATGTGGCTATTTGTGTAAAAATAAGTTTACAAATAAAAAAATTGTCGGTAAGGTAGGAAGCCGGTCACGTGACCTACTCGTCACATGGCCTTAATTGAAAAATAGTTCTTTAGTCGCTATCCAAATACGAGTTTCAAAACACATTGAATTTGAACCTCAAAATTCTTGAATGTTTTATTTGGAATTGGATAACTTTGTGGAATCAAACTCATTTTCTGTCAATTTAGAAACTCAATATCTTGGGTGAGTTTTTATTTTTTGTTTCAACTGAAAATTACACTTTTTATCGTGAGTCGCAACCAAGCCTGTTCTGATTTTAGATTCCTGTCACTTTGAGATTATAAACTTCCACATTCTATTTCTCGGAACTGCATAATATTTTCTAATCATGATTTTTGGACTTCATTTAGAAACTCTTCAGCTCGGGAGTGAACTTTCGTATTATTTTTAAATGGTCATTTTGATTTTACTGAATATTATTTCGCTCTCCTGAAAAATTCCGATTTTGTTGGTTATCTAGTTATACTGCAACCCTTCATTTATAATTGGCAATTCGCTGACTTGTCTCATTTTGAATGTTTATAGATAAAAATCATGAGGTATTGAACATCTTTTTGAAATAGGTATATCTTGAAGATTAGCAATTGAACATTCTTCCATTCTTAATGTGTATAATTGAGAAAGATGTAATTTTGATTTTTTTTAATAGTTCAATTTTGAAGATTTACAATTAGAAACTTTTCAATCTCAGAGATGTATAAATCAATATTCTTAACTTTAGATGATTTTGAAGTTAATAAAGACTTATAAAATCTAAATATTCCAAAATCAAAATATTTCAAATGTAAATCTGCAGAATTACAGAATTTTTAAATGTATATTTTCAAAATTAAAACTCTTCAATTTTAAATATTTGCCATTCAAAGTTTTGTAATTTTTGAGAGTTACAATTGAAAATTCTTAAATCTTGAAAATATAGATATATTTTTTAGATATATTTTTTTTAATTCTGTAATTCAATTCCGAAGACTTTCAATTGAAAATTCTTCAATTTTAACGATTTTGCATTTCAATTTCTTCAATTTTTAAGGTTTACAATGCAAGATTAGTTAATTTGGAATGTTTATAGTTTAATATGATGTAATTTTGAATGTTTTTTAAAGAATATGTATTTCAATTTTGAAGATTTACGATGGAAAATAGAAAATTATGCAATTTTAAATGCTTTTTTAAAATAGTTCAATAATGAAGATCTAAAATTGAAATTTATTCAATTTTAGATATTTGCATTGAAATATTCTTCAATTGTGAACAGTAAAAATGATAGCGCTTATTTATTATTTTTTTTTTAAACTCTTCTAATTGTTTATATATGTAACATATATGTTTCGTTATATAAAAAATGGAATGCTCATGTTACGTAGCTTATGATCGGCCCATTAGGTAACGCGTTACTTTTCAGTTATTCTTCATTTGTTAATCCATTTTCTATATTTATCATATGGGTTTCACTTATACATTCAATGATTAAAAGATTGTTAATTATATTATTTAAATTTAAAGAAAAACAGTGACAGCTGACTCGTCATTTTTCAAAATTCGCGCTATATCTGCCATCTGTTGGAGAGAGTTAAAACTAAGCTCAAACAGAATCACTGCAGATAATAGAGCGTCACAAGGTCCATGCTGTAGGTTGTGCTGTAGGTAACCAGAAAATTCGAAAAAAGTTCTGAAATTCCTATAATGGCGCTGCGGTCGTTGCGACGTTGCCATCTAAATACACTATTTTCGATTGTTTCTACCGAAAGCGCTTATTTTTATACAAATAAACATTTCTAAACGTCATCTATGAATATTTAACTACCTATGATGTCATTTAGCAATATAACATTTACGCCATTTCCATAATCCTAGTTTAGTGCGTTGTGGAATGTGCGAGGAGCAGCTACTGTGTTACGCAGCTCTGCATGATGCCGAACAGAAAATTGATGTTAAACTCCAATAAAATGATGCTTACGCATTACCCAGAGTACTCTGTACTTGGATATGCCTCGTACTGTCATTTTTACTACACCATGTACGGTTTTTCGGAAAATAAATCTGAAATTCACATTTTTACATGGTAGCAGTGAAATCTGGCAACAGGGCAAACCTTTTCCCGTTGGGTGCTCAGTCACTTCCTAGTCAAAAGATTTTCTTCGATCACAAACAAAAATAATATTTATTTTAATACAAAAGTGCAATCCTAGTATTGTTTTCGGAAAGCCACAAAGGATTTCTTCGCAGTGAGAGTTTCTCGACCTTGAAAATTTCGGTACGTGCATTTCCAGTGGAAATTATTTCCAGCGCGCGAGTGAGCGTCACATTAGAGATTATTGTGGAATCTGTGTTAAAAATTGTTTCATCCCTTTGAGGATCGCAAATCGATTGATTAAAGAATACAGCTGTTTTGTCTTTGGAATTTGGGAAAGAGTGTCGTTAGTGAGTTCGATTACTATCGTTACGCCAACCTGGATACGTGATTGTAATGGGTCAGTGCTAATGAACCTAAAAACCATGGATAGGATTTGGACACATAAAAAGACATGCCACACCGAAGTAGAGGTATTTTATCTTTTACTTTGTACGAAAAGATTCTTCTTCACAGAATTGTAAACAAGTGGCAAAACTACTATTAATAAAAAAGGCTGAGACATAAGACTCGAGCTTATTTTTATCAATTCTGAGCTGAAAATCTCGCCTAGGATATTTTTGTATTTTTGTTGTGAATCAACAGGTTGTCGTTCAACAATCAGGGAGGCATGAATATGTCAGGGTAATAGATTGATCACAGAAAAGTCATGGCAAAGTTTAACATTTTTTTTTAATATCAGGAAACGTACACGCAAATAACTTTGTCCAATGTGGCACACCTTTTTTTCACGTTCCCCGTTTCCTTTTTATTTATTTTTCAATTCTGGCAAATGCAAACAATTTCATTTTTCAATCTCAAATTTAATTATCTGAGTGAATCATTCTTCATGATACATATAAAATATTAAATATAGAATAATTGAATGATTTCAGCTGAAAACTTTTATAGTTGAACAATTTGAAATTGCAATCATTGAAAGTTGAACAATTGAAAACGTTCATCATGAAATAATTTCAAGTTTAAGTATTCCAAATTGGAAAATTTAAAAGTTGAAAGTTTAATTAATCAATCACGAATTTTTGTATTTAAACACAAAAAATTAATAGTTTCAAATTAAAAACGTTTGGAAGTAAATAGCTTAAAATTGAAAGTATTTAAAACCTAGTTCCACGATTTTATATTAACAATATTCGAAATTGAATCATTTCAGATTGAATGTTTAAAAATTGGACTATTTCAGATTCAAAACATTTAAAATATAGCAAGTTGGACTAAATAAGTTGAAAGTCGAGTAACTGCCGCTAGAATTCATGATTTGACAATTTTATATTTAAGCGTCGAATTTAACAGGTTATGAGTCGAATTTAACATTTTATGGCATCAAATTGTAAATATATTCTTCCAAGTTAAATAAATTTTTAACGCAAAATCTTTTTCTAAATTTAGTGATATAAGAATTAAACAATCTTTGAATAAGGACGTCTTTCAAAATTGAAAAATTCTAATGTAAGTCTTGAAAGTTACATTTTTTAAATGTAAACTTTTAACTTTAGTCGAAGATCATGCATTTAAGAAAAGCATATCCCTTTAACCATTTCTGTGAAGTTTTGGCCACTTTTTACATATTTTTTATCTTCAAATATCATTGGAATACATATACTAGAATTTGTTGTTTGAGGAAGAATTAGAGAAAGGTACAATTAAAAAATTGGATAAAGTCAGGAAGTTTAAAATCTGATTCTCGCTAGATACGCCGAACTTGAAAAATGCATTAAGTTTTGCTTAATTTAAACATTATTAATCACATTAATACAAAGGGTTTGATGTTTCAAATTATTTAAAAAGTGGTTCATACCATTTTAATTGATTTTTAACAAAATTTTGGCCATAAAAGAGTATTTTTCATTGAAACGGATTTAAGTTTGAAATTATATAAACAAAATTAAGTTTTAAAGCACGCATTCTTATCGCGAAAATTAAAAATGAATCTCTGGGAAGCATAAAAAAGCATATTTAATTTAATTTGACAAAAACATGTAAATTTTGAGGTTAATTACTTGATAATTATTGCATCAAAGTTTCTAAGTTTGTCATCAAAATCGCATTGATAATATATTTTGAAATAGTAAAGGTTTGAAAATTCTATTTTTACGTTTATTTATATGCATAATTTATATCTCCAAACAGTTTTTAAATTTATTTTATATGTATTTTTAAAGCAAGATCTAAAATGTCGATAAGGCGCGGAAAACATTGATTGTGGAGCAAGATACATGCTCTAGGAAGTTAACCTCAAAAACGTTTTTGTTGCTTCTTCTGCTGCTCTTTATCTTTTCATTTATTTAATTATTGTGTTTTGGTTTATCATAATGATGGTACGTTAAATAGTCTATATTATATATTTCTATCATAAAAGAAATACATTTTTATTCAAGAGTTATTTGAATTAATTACTTCAAAAGTGTGATTTCTGGCAAACATGATTAAAACTGCATTAGTTCCTTCAAAATTCCCGTTTTGATTTTTTTATTAATGGTAAAAATATGATAGAATTTTAAAACCCATAGAAAAAAATTTTCAGCTATATTTAATAATAATTAAATGATATCAAAGAATAAATGGAAAATTACATTTGTCTAACTAGTTAAAGTTCTTGAAGCGTCTGTGCTTTTTGAAAAATCTTTAAAAAAAAGAACTATTCTTCCGGTTAAAAAGTCATACTTAGTTAAAAATGTTAATAAAACTGTCTCGAAATTTATGTAGTAGGGCAAAGACACATAGTGAAAATAAAAGGAATCTTATCTTCGACCTCTGCATTTATCTTATATTGAGTTAAAATTAGGACTGCGAAATACTGCGAAATAGCTTGCTTTTAAGTTTTCAAATATAGAAGTAAAAGTAAATTTCTTGAAAAACAAAACCACTAAAATCTACAAAAAAAAAACAAGAACATATTCTTTACTTTAATCAAAATTCACCAATTTCTTTAGATCAAACCTAACCATCTTTCTTTCTCTACAGGTGTGCAGTTGAAACACCGCAAAAAGTCCAACCCGATGCAACCCCACTACTCCAACATCACGATGTCCATTCTAAGGATAACCTGATTAGACGAATTATCCCGAAGCTAATGGTACTTCGACGCTCCAGTGGTCATCCTCCCAGCGCAACGATGGAGGAACCCGCGAAGAAAAAGCAGCGAATCGAGAACGAAGATGACGAGGATGACACCATCACCGAGATTGAACGGTTTCAAACCAGCCTCTTGGCTCAGTGTCTATGCAACATCCCCGAGAGCAGTTTGCGAAAGCCCTTCACCGCCACAACTGTAGCATCAGCCAACGGGGAATACCGAACCGCTTGTCTCTCCGAATGGGAGCCCGACAAGACCCTAGAATTCATAAGTGCCCTGCAGCTCCTCTTCGACGTTGCCATCAGACAAAGTACGAAGACTGTGATGTGCAGTCGAATCGCAGATGTTTGCGAGGCTTTAGCTCGAAATGAACACGGCATTATTGACCAAATAATCGACCTTTCCTGCACACCCAACAAGTTCATCTCCTTCTCAGCCAGCAGAGCACTAGCAGCTTTCTTCATCGTGACGAAAGAAAACATCGAGGCTGCGTGGTTAGAACGACTCACTCAATCCTTACTAAACACGCATTCTCCGAGTCAAATGCTCTTCACCCTCGACGTTATCAAAAGGGTAGTAGAGCATCGAGATGACAGCACACACCCAATGGAAGACGCAGAACATTCAGGTCCATCAACACACTGCAACACCCTCGAAATCGATCCAGACAGTCAAGACAGCACTCCAGTCAAGGCGATGTGCGTAAAAGCTCTGAAGTCCAAGTGGACCGTCCTTGTCACCAAGTTCGACACGATTCTCACCTACTACACTCCCCAACACGAGTCTGCCGTCATCATCTTCCTGGAACTCTGGGAATCCATCATCTCCGTTAAAGCCAACCTCTCCGTCATCGACACGAAGATGTTCTTTTCACAACTCGACAACATGGTTATACACCTCAACGCCAGTGTTCCTGGAGTTATTTGGCGACATCTCCTCGGACTCTTCAATGAAGTACTCTGCTACGGGAGCACCCTCTCGCTCCAGGACATCCTTCCGGATGAACCCTGTTCCCTCGCGCACTTGATAGTTCGGGCAGTTAAGGACTGGAGACTTCTCGATGCTCTGCCTTATCGGCAGGGGTCTGGGAGATTTGGTGGTGGTTCCGGAGATGGGGATCGACCCCTTCTGCAAAAAATTGTACTCCTGGTTTTGAAAAGCGTTGCGGTAACCGTCAAAGAAACGAGAAGTGATTCCAGCGACTCTTCCCTAGGATCGGAAGCCGAGGATATTGATGCAGACATGGCAGTGATTGAGCGGAGCATTCGGGAAGTTTTGAGACAACTGGATCATTGTATCAAAGCTTTGTTGCCTTTTCATCCGGAAATGCCCTTGTCGGAATGGATTATCCAGGTTTTTCATGACCAGGATGATTTTCTGGTGGAAAGCATGGTCTGTTGTTTGGATATGGCTGTTGGACTCTTCTATCGAGGTCCTCCCCCTCCGCAACATGATCTTGGACGAATGCTCAGTCCGACTCGGACCTTTGTCCAGTTTGTGCAGGCAATCGCGCATGATCCAAACGTTCTTCTAGACTTATTGCATGGTAGCGAGACTTGCTTCTTGCTCTATCTTCTCAGGTTTCTTAAGTACATTAAGAGAAATTGGTCAGAGTTTGTGACTTGTTGTGCTGGAGAGCTGGACAATACCATGACAGTACTTATTAGACTCAGACTATCGATAGTAAGGATAGTTTCGAAAAATCTCTTCTCATACAATATCAGTCCGATACTACGTTTGTTAGAGAAATGCGAGTCGCTTTATGAAGGGAATGTGGAAAATTGATATATGGACAATGCAAACTCTTCTCGGTAATGTATAATCGGTTATATTCCGAGGACCCTTGAGACATCATTTCTGCAGTTTAAAACTTGGAAGGATTCATAAATTATTAAAAACTAATGCAAGTAGTTGCGCGCACCCCACTGCTGCCAACTTCTTTTTTCAAACTGCAGATTCCTGCATATCTCGAGGAACAACCCTTTCAGAAATAACCACCTGCATGGAAATGTAGTTATTTTTCTAAATTATAAATAGAAATTTTGTAAATATCCACTGATAGAGTTCTAAAGAGAGAATAATCTGGAAAATATTCTCGATTATATTCGCGATTAATCTTCTTCTTGAGAATATTTAAGTTCTCTCAATTAAAAATAATACAAATTAGATTTTTTTGCAAATATTTCTTACTGTACAATTTCAAGCATCAAGAAGTCTATTCAAAATTAAATTTCAAACCTTTTTCATATTTTCAAATACTTAAAAGTCTCAACTTTTACATATTCATTCAACTTCGACACCAGGGTGTCTACTTGACCAGAAAAAGACGAGGAATTTTGTTTGGCGAGAAATAACCGAGAATATGATTCAGTGATTGGTATTTTCCATTCGACTATACTAAAATTAATAATCGTTTATCAAATTGGATCTTAATTTTGGCGTTAGGGTCAGAATAAATAATTCAATTAATTTTTAAATTGAACCAAACGTTTCGGCGCACAATGGTGGCCCTCATCAGTGGTTAATTTTTGTTCTGATGAAAATTCCAATGTGTATGCCAGATTTTTGTCAACATTTTCACAAGAATAAAAATTAACCACTGATGAGGGCCACCATTGTGCGCCGAAACGTTTGGCTCAATTAAAAATTAATTGAATGATTTATTCTGACCCTAAAGCCAAAATTAACATCCAATATTATAAACGATTATTTTCATCGAGGGTCAACATAATCCCCCCACTGAGTACTAAAATTAATATTAATAGTGTTTTTATATTTTATTACTCCTAGTTTGTTCAATCACGAAACGAACAATGAAAAAGACTTTATTGTAGATAATGACGATAATATGAGGGATGCTGTCGGAATTTTTAAAATATTTAGATATCTTTAAAGTTTGCAATCTTGAAATCTGGTGTACACTCACACTCTTAAATCAATACTTATCTGAAATTGTAAATATATATATTCTTTAAATCAAAGAAAGAGAGATTTAGGTTTAAAATTAAAATATAAAAACTAATTATGGTTTGAAACAGGTGATTTTGGAAGAGATATTTGTAATTCTGAATTTGAAAAGGGAATTTAAAAAAAAATTCGGATGCTGATTTGAAATTTAAAATTATCTATCTGGTAGACACACTGAAAGTTCTAGGGAATTAAAAAAAACATGAATCTAACAATCAAATTTTGACAACTCACTCCTAAGCGTCTCAATTCAAAATCAAAAATTTTCAAGAGACATTCAAGAGTGCGTTGTCGATATTTGATCTTTAGATTTTCCATTTTATTTGTAATTTTCGAGAAAATTGTAGTTAAATTTGAATATTGGACAAGAGGAATTTAAATTTTGAATAATTCTCAATTTAATGTCTTCAATGTTAATTCTTCAGTATTTGAGACCATTAATGTTATTTGAATGTTTGAAGAATTAAAAGCATCCAAATCAGATCCAATTAAAAATTAGAATCTTCGCTGTTTGTAATTTGGATGTTTAAAAAAATGAAAAGGATCTAAATTTTAAAGCGGTATCCAATATAGCTGAATTCACTATAATTAATTTGACTTAAATATGACCCTTAGTGCGAAGTATTTAAAGTATAAAAATCTTTGGTAATATTCTCAAGAATATTTCCTTGTTTTTAATTCTCGACAATTTTAGAACTCTGTCAGAATTAGCCAAACGCTCAAGCGAATCAAATTTTCGTCTGAAAATTATATGATTTAATAATTGAAGTTGAGTCAAACTTCAACAATTCAAGAGTGCAATAGACTTAAATTTGTAGATACTGATTTCCCAATGAATAATGCGAGTAATCTATTTAAAGTACTTGGGCCATACAAGAAAAACTTCTATTCAAAATCCTTTTTCATATTTTGAAATACTTAAAAGTCTCAACTTTTACATATTCTTTTAAATTGATAACGGAGGAATAAGTTTTTCCTGTAAGTTTCTATCAAAAAGTATCAATATTTAGTACAAAATATTGGTATTGTTAAACATTGGCAGGTAAATGTCCAATGAACAAATATCAGTATTAATCTCTTAAACTTGTTTTGAAAAAACAGATTAAGACCGAATCTAAGATTTTAGAAAAATTCAGGAGATTGCATTGCCCTTTTACAGTTTGCTGCCAATAATTTTATTATGTATATACACTTAGTATATTTTAGCATAAGCCTCTTCAGTTATCGATCATAGGCTTCGTAAAAATACACACGAAAATCTTGTAGTATTAACTGTAAAAGAATTATTGGAAGTTAACATTCGAAAGAATATTTGAAATGCAATTATGTTTTTTTACTCAGTACTAACTGGCTCTCTGATTTTAAACCTAAATAACTTTCCTTTTTAATTTTATTGCTGACTATATGTTTTGAAAATAAATTTGAGAATTTATTTCTTATCTTTCCGTATTTATGCTCATTTCAACTATTTATTATCTTTAGAAATATAGCAGTACTTCCGTTGCATGTTTACCACTCCGTGCCTTGGTGCTTAATTTACATTTTGGAAGATATTAAAACTTAATCTTAAGTAGTACAAAGGATTAGTTAACGAAATAAAAAATTAGAAATGTAAAACTGTAGCTGCGGTGCTAAGGATTTTACAACATATAACTGTTAAGAGGCACCGTTGAAAATACGCATAATTAATTAGAATATTATTTAGGTTGTTAATTAATGGAAAACCGAAACAGGCGGATTTCAGCGTTATATTAATATGTTAAAGACTCCATTATCGACCTCATATTTTGTAGCGAAATTCCAAGTCATTTTAGACTTTAATCCACTAAAATTTGCGGGCCAATCGATTAAACTACGTTAATGTCAGAAGTCGTTAAACTACTTTAGTAGAAAGTAATTACAAAGCTTTTAAATTATTTACCGACGTTAGTAGTAAATGCTAATGCAGAATGTATCGTATCAAGCATAAATTAATTTTGTATTATAAATTAAATCGAAACGTACTTTCGTACATTGAAGACTGGAAATTAAGGTTTTAATCTACGTTTCTCAAAAGTAATTTCTCAATTATTTTAAAAATCTTTTTTTTTTATCAAACTTCAGTTTCCAATCTTCGGTTAGGAAATGTGTAATTATAATTAAATGCTAACTTATGTAATAAAAGCATAATCTATAACGTCTATAAGCATGCAATGCTAAATCATCTTTTTTTTCGTCTCAAACGGAATGTACTAACTCTTTGGTCTGTATATTATCATTAATTTATAGTGTAAATATTTCCAAGTGGGATTTATCGATCAATATTTTATTGACATGTGCGAACCAACATCACATTAATATTTGAATTTAGTCCTATGCACAATCGTTAAACTTAAATTTAACGCAAGTGTAAGACTGTCCAGGTTTTTTTCCTGTGGGAGAAATTTAGTAAATTATTTATATTATAAATCTCCGAACTGAGAGAAGAAAATGTATAACAAAAGTTCTTGAGAAATATGTCTTTGATGAAATTATTCAATGAGTGGAATAAAATTCCACCCGGAATAAAAACGTTTAGAATGGGAAATTTTCTTCCGAGAATTCGTAGAAAAAGGTTAAACTTATGAACGAAACCGTACAAACTATTCTCGTTTCTGAACTTTTGACTGTAATCGCAATGCGTTTAAATCACGATACTTTGTAAATATATATACAAATTGTTTATTAAATAGTTTTTAGTAAAACTACTCGTGTAAGTATACAACTTGTAATGCACTAATGTTTAAATATTTGTACTTTTTTGTAACATTCTGTGTTTTATTTCGAAAATCCTTTTCACGTAATAGTTATAACGTAAATAATAAGTGAATATAAAAGAAATGACGACAAGAAGTTCTTTCTCTAACATATAGTATTTTATTTCTCGCTACAATGTTTCATCTAAATAGCATTGTTTTACAAAACAACCAGAAAACCTGAATTAGAACACTACACGCCTACACTGTAAAAAAAGTTGATGTAATTATACCTTTTTTAAATTTACATCCTCAAACACAGATTGAATAATCCCAAGGTAGTTTAGCTATTTTACGACCGATTGTAGATATCACACAAACGTTTTTTACAGTGTTAATCTTTCTGGTATGCACTTTCTCTGAATATTATATTTACAAAATTTTCGCCTCGTTAGAAAATTCCTTCAAGCACTTGAGCAGAGTGCGTTTAACTCGAAATCAATCCCTTTCACACAACACACTGGGACTGAACAACAAACTTCAATTGCAAGGTCCTTGCATATAGACTTTTCCGACTGATTAGGGTTGTCTGTTATCTACTATACATTAAACAAAATTGTTTCGATAAGGAAGTATAGCAAACGATAATCACATAAAGAACTATTTTAATTAATTATAAATTTGAGAAACATTGATGTTTTATTTACTTATGAATTTGACTTTTTTTTAAATATATTTCACATACCACAGCAATGCTTTCTGTTAAACCTCTAGGTTTCAAACTGTATCATAGATAATATTAACAAAAATAAGTGAAAATGATGCTTATTTTATTTTTAAATATTTTGAACATAAAAGTGGACTTTTTCAAATAGGGCAATATGGATTTTTTTTTATTTTGAACCATTAAAAGTCTCATTTTTCTCGATAACGACGCAAAATCTGAATAGCAGCTCATAATTCAAGATTTTTCCCCTTTCTGAAATCTATAAAAATATACTCTTACTATATTTTTATATAAAATTCAACTAAAATAGCGTTTAGTTTAACGGACATTAGCATTTTATTTTTAAAAAGGTTTTTTTTTAATTCTGTAACAACGTGAAGAATAGGTTGCATTAGAGTACTAAGGTTCCTGATCTTCAGAGTAAAGAAAAATATGGTCTCATCTCTAAAACATTGGTAAAAAATTGGTTGAAACACGTTAGATAAATATCTTGACTTTCATAGATTTCAGGAAGTAGGACAATTGTGAATTATGAACTAATATTCATATTTTGCTTCATTTTCGAGAAAAATAAGATTTTTAATCGTTAACAAATATGTCCCTCTAATTTTAGAAATAAAAATAAACTTTTCTTCACGTTGAAATTCAAGAACCTTAATATTCTCATGGAACATGTTCTTTACATTGTTATTGAACTAAAAATAAACATTAAAAAAAAAGTTAAAATTCTTTAACATACATGCTACTTCAGTCCATTTCTATCGATTTATTTTAATTTTTCAAAAACTAGTTAAAATACACAAAATAAACAACTAGTAAGGGTATAATTTTAGAGATTTTAGAAAGGAAAACAATTTTCAACCATGAACTGCTATTCATTTTTCGCGTCGTTCTTGAGAAAAATTATATTTTTAATCGTAAGTCGGAAAATTCCGTAGGCAAGGACCTAGTAATTAAAGTTGGCTCAAACCCACCATGACAAACACAATAGAAATACCATTAATAGGAAATGAGAGCTAACGCTGAAATTGGCTACATTACAAACGTTTAAAGTTGAAAACAACTCCGAAGGCTTTTTACGATATTGATGCATTAACTACAAGCCACAAAATGTATTAAAAATATTATGTATCAGTCGATCAGATACAATGCATTTGAATCTAAGCTAGGGAATAAATTATAATGTACGTTATTCCTTATGTTCAGTAAATATTTGTCGTTTTGATGGAAAAATTAATCAGTTCAAAACGATCGATGCATCGTAGCAGTTGTTTAAGTCACTTGACAGATAAAGTTAATTACTGACAAAGAATGTAACATTACTCGGTTGCTCAGACTTGTGTTTTTTAAGAATACTGACTAAGTGTCAGACTTACATAAGACAATATGGACACATAGTTTTTCTAATAACTAGATCGTCGAAAATTTAACTACGTATCGTAATCCTCATCGATGTTGGCAGTGTCGGTGAAATTTGATATCGCCTGATTAGCCCCGCTTATCCTGGATGGATTTGTGGCGAGATTTAGTGGAGCTACTTCCGTGTAGAAGTTAGGCTGGCTCGTACCAAAAGAAGTGGGTACGGACATTTGGAATTCTGGGACGTTCGACGTTGATACGTGTGTAGCTTGAGACGCATTGGGTATTCCCATTACTTTGCAATCCTTGGAACCTCGACGAGATGTGCTGTTGAAAGTCTTCTCGTGCTGAAATCTATTTTATAAATAAATCAATTATATCGTTTATTAGATACGGTAAAATTAATTGATGATTTTTCATAATTTATATTAATTGCCTTCAGTAATTCTTCTGATTCAGAGACTTTGTGTAGGGTGGCCGTGCCGGTAAACTGAGAAATAAACATTGAGGTGCCTTGAGTCTTGACCATTAAAAAATATATTTTTAATAAACAAACCTTTTCGAAAAGTAAAAAATTCGTCAAATCGTTAAAGAAGTAGTCGCGCTGAAATACAGTAAATTAAAATAATATTTCTTTTGAAGTTCACATTGCAGTTAAAGAAAAAGTGTCAATTTCCAGAATAGTCCAGTCATCACGTTGGAAAAACGAGTGATTCAATTATATAAGTTCTCCATTAACTTTTTGTTGCCCAATCCCTTAAATCTATCATTGAAAAAGGCAATTTGTTTGCGGGAGACGGCGGGAACCGGAACCCTTTGAAATTTTAGGGAAACCACCTAAAAATCAGTTTTGTTGAAATCTCTCGTTTCGAGTGCATATTACGTATTCACGTATTACATAAATTCACGATAAAGAAGAGGGGAAAAAATTCACCACGAAGCTAAAAAAAAAATTTCTAGCTATAATTGGTCCCGATATATGGCTTGACAAAGTCTGACCTTCTTTTCGATTTTTCGCGGGAAAATTGTACTTTTCAGTTTTTTTTACAAATTTTCATATTTCTGTACACTTCACATAAAAATTTTCTGCAGATGGTTGGAAGACGACCCGATTCCCTGTTGATTAAAAAAAATTTCTAGGCCTAATAGGCCCAAAGCTTATGACCTCAGAAGTTGATATTTATTCCACGATTTCGCTATAATTGAAGTGTTTCACGAATAACTCAATCCCAATGCATCCCAAGACAACAATATTTAAAAATAAAAAAAAGCGCATGCAATTTTGTAAAAAACTATTTACAAAATTTACAGAAGAGCAAACTTTAAACGTCGATATTTCCGAATGTATTGCATTTAGAATATTTTTGTTTATTATTGTATGCAATTGTATACGATTTTTTTCACTTCAAAACTATTTTGGGAAAAGGAGTAAATTTCCGAGGGTCATAACTTTGGACCTGTTAGGGCTAGAACATTTTTTTTACAGGGAATCGAGTCAGCTCTTATTCATCTGCAGACAATTTTTATGTGAGCTGTACAGGAATATGACAATTTTCAGAAAAACTGAAAACTAGAATTTTTCGGCGAAAAATCAGTAAAAAGGGCAAACTTTGTCAAGCCATTTCTCGGGACCTATTACAGGGTAGCCACTATCTTTTTAAATTTTGTCTCCCGGCTTTCTCCCGGTTAATATTCGTGATTTCTCCCGGTTTAGAAAAAAACATTTACTCGATAAGCATCAGCAAACTTTTTTGCAAGAAATCTGTTGACTTTGAATCATATAAACAATTTAAAAATCCGCT